>JAJQOW010001274.1:0-35000 GCA_037975125.1 Latrodectus hesperus | reverse complement strand
TGGGGAGGAAAAATCAGGGGTCCAGACCAGTCGAGTAAATGAACCCAGAGAAGTAAAGGTGTAGATCTCGTTGTTGAGACACCCTAAAATTTGATTTTCTTCTATGTGATTATTTGTATAAGAATGTATTGTTTTGTATGTGTATTGGTGTCCGTGTATTTAAATATAATAAATAACCAGCGGAAATTTCTCTTCATTTTGCTATGCCACAACGGGCTATTGCTATCCTGAATGAACGATTCTCGCGTCTTAATTTTATTTTAAAAAGCAAAGCCCAGTTATTTCGTAAGGTTCTTTCAGTCCTATTCTGCGACAATTTTTTCATGTCGTCCCTATGCAACACATAAAATTTTTTAACTGAGTTGAGAAAACTCTTCCATATAGCTGTCCTCGAGAAGTTTTGTACAAATTTTTTTATACGGTGTCTGTTCGCCGTACAAAAATACCTCAAATGAGATGCTGTCAATACTGCGTCTCCCAATTGGATGAATTTCTTCGTGGAGAATTTCACTTAAAAATGTTAGCTATATTTATTTTGAAATTTTGTGTACTTTATTTCAATGCTGCTTAAAGTTAGTATGAAAAATATCAGAATTTCAACTGAAACTATAGACGTAGACTTAAAGTTAACATTTCTATAAATCTTTATTATATAATAAAGACAATTCTGAAAATGTCGTATTTGTGTCATTTTCGGTGTTCAGTTAAATGCTTCAAAATTTTTTTTCATCGAATAAATTATTGGCGATAAAATACAAATGAGAATATGTGACATTTTGAAGAGAAACTGAAGAATAATACGATACTCTATATAATGTTTTTACAATATCATCTCGTTTTATTATCCTACTTTTTTATCTCCGTAAGTTCTTTTCCTCTATCAATGCTAGCTGTAAAATTTTAGACTCTACTTCTATTGCAACTCTAAGCCACCTGTCCTTGAGCATTAATGGAACTTCTTCTTTTATCTACCTTGTCTGTGTTGCCACTAGCTACCCGGCATTCCCCCTCCAAAAAAAAGAAAAAAGAAAAGTGATGTTGAATAATGCCGTCTACGCAATCATAACCAAGACATCGTAAGAAAAATGTTCATTTTGTACGGATTGTATTCTTTCTTTTACACAATCGAACGCGTTTTGTTCCAAAGAAACTCATTTGAGTCTGAGGAACAAACTGAAGCATTGTGTATAAGATGACAAAAGCTGGGGCGATAAATTTTTTTGAGCGTGCGATTTCTCTCGGCGATGTTTCTCGCCTCCTTCGGAGAATATCTGAGCGCTACTTTTGATAGGAAACCGAATTTATATACTTCTGCGACACTTTCTTGATTCAAAGCTCACAACTTTTTGAAAAGATTTTGTCGCCACACTGAAATCTATTTTTGTACAGTGCAAAGGACCACATAAAAAATCACACAAAACTTCACGAGTAGAGCTCTAAATAATAGAGTTCGCAACTCAATTAAAAAATACTTTTTTATGCTGTGAATAGAGAGAACTCATGAAAAAATTCTTACATAGAAAATAACTCTAAACCTTATGAAGTAATTAGGAATTCCTTTTTGAAATCAGACCAAGACACTCTGGATAGCGATGCTGGGGAAGCGGAAAATAGCGCAAGTATTTCAAATGAAGAAGTATATGGATGATAGTGTGATGAGAAAAATTATACAGGGTGTCCCAAAACGACCGCATAAACATTGCACAGCTGGATTCCTCGTTGGGAGTACATAAAAACTGCCCAAAGAAGCGTTCCTGTACGATCCATAGTTTACGAGAAAAATACGAAAAACAAAGTATGACGTCACTGCCGGTGCAAGAAAAGACTGTATTGGAAATATCAACAGCAGTATATGCATATCTTTCCAGACGATACTGATTAAAACGTTCACCGCGTCATTAATGCGCGCGCCATGGAAGGACGTTAAGCCGCCGGTGAACTGGTATTTAACCCTTTAGCGGTTAGGGAAAGTAGCA
This sequence comes from Latrodectus hesperus, assembly GCA_037975125.1. Taxonomy (NCBI): domain Eukaryota; kingdom Metazoa; phylum Arthropoda; class Arachnida; order Araneae; family Theridiidae; genus Latrodectus; species Latrodectus hesperus. The sequence continues at coordinate 33,024 of JAJQOW010001274.1, read as the reverse complement.
GTTTTCGCTTACTTAATTCGCGCTGTACTGCGACTAAACAGCAGTCGAAATTTGCAGCTGTTTTCCTCCGCCGTTCTTCCGAAAATGTCACCCTTCTGTGGCGATGGGGTGGATAGCTCACCTCGCGCGTTTTATAAAATTCTTAAAGTACTTTTAATACATAAATACCAGTTTTTAAGTACTTTAAAATAATTAATAAATGATAATTTGTAAATAGTAAATGATAATAACCAATTTTATAAATAATAATCGTTAAATATAAATACAGGTTTATACAAATATTAAATTGAAAAGTCTAAATCAATACAACTAATGTAAAACACTAATGTTGATATATTATGAACAAAGTCGTCATCAGATTCAAAACTAGATAAGCTTTCTGTATCACAATCATAATCATCGTCATAATCAATATCATTTAACTTTCGCTTTTGAGCCATTTTTCTTTACAAACACTCAAAATACCACGCCAAAATGGCTATATAAACAACAAGGTAAAAATATAAACAACTTCAATCATTAGGAAAAGAAATTCATGGAACCCGTACTGCCATCTGTAGACAGTAAAACTAACTAAATTTGCGAGTAGGATTCGTTTGTAGCATTATCAATGCAAAATAATATTGGCGAACGAGCTCAGCGCGCATTGGGGGAAAATTGAACTACTGGAGCAGAACTCGTTTCTAACCTTTTCGGTCGAAAACACGCTGCCGAGCGGAACTCGTTTGCGCGCATTATGAAGCACGATTCGATTGCGAGCTCAGCTCCTTCATAACCATCAAAGGGTTAAAAGGCTGCATCCTACAGCTATCGGTAGTCTTCGCATGGTGGCCATGTATTCCGTTCGTCACTACTGCGACATGCACTTGATGTACGGCCGATGCAATGGAAATGGCTTACGAACTGCTAGGGAATGTGCCCGTCGATATCCGCTGCATATACTGCTGTTGATATGTTCAATAAAGTGTTTTTTGCTTGCACCGGCAGTGACGTCATACTTCGTTTTTCGCATATTTTTCGTAAACTTTGGACCGTACAGGAACGCTTCTTTGGGCAGTTTTTATGCATTCCCAACGAGGAATCTAGCTGTGCAGAGTTTATGCAGTCGTTTTGGGACTCCCTGTAGAAACGCATTCGATATGAATTCTTCGAATGAAATGAGTGCCATATTCGATATCTTCCTATCATCAAAAATAACTTATAGAATTACAATCTGAAACAAGACTTTGTTAGTGTAATAAAAATGGCCTTATCACTAACATAACTTTATTTTTTATTTGCTGAACAGTGAAAAATAAATTACGCAATCCTTTTCTCGGAACATTGGTATTTTAGAATTCCATCATCGTAACACGTGAATAAATCGTAAAACGTATGAAACATTCTCTCTTAGCAATTGGTAGGAATTATTATTATGTTATTTTACCTTGGAATTGAGCAACTAGGTTAACCTGTAAATGTTTTAATTAATAAAATGTTAATGTGTGCTAATACTGTCTGTTTACTACGAAAATAGATCTCGCAAAATAACGGTTAGCTCTCAACTTACTATCACAACTTACAACAACTCAACTTACTATAGCGATTGCTACAGTAAATTCAGTAGCCCATTTCTGATGGGGGTTGAGTGTTATGAACTGGCGTTATTTATGCTGTCGTTTTGGGACACCCTGTATAGACCACAGTACCTAGACTAGGAGCTTGAAAGCGGTGGATATATAAATGTAGTTTGTACTGGGGTAATAGAACATGTGTAATGTAAAGGCTCGTGTCATGTGATGCGTGGAAGATGGAAAACAATTAAAAAGCCGATTAAAGCATATTATTTTCTTATGGATAATTTTCTCCATTCCGTTGCAATTGGATTGGAATTTTCATCTGTCGCATAAAAAAAATAGCATCATAAAAGACCTCGAAAAACTTGTTTGAATACATTAACAATAGAAAATTTAGAAATAATGCAATTTTTTTAAAAACAATCCCATTTATATATATTAGGTTTTTTCTGTTTATATAATACTTATAATAAGATGATTTATTTGTTTCTGTAATATAGCAGCTTGATTTTAAAAATCGAATTACAATATCCTAATTTTAATGATTCTTTACTTCACTAAAAGTGTGTGATAATTACTTTTTTTAAATTTAGATGCACGATAGAAGTAGTTTGTTAAATTATAGTAATTGATTCAAATGTGTACATTTTAAATCATTAGATTTGCTTTTGAAATGTAAATAATTTGCTTCAATAAAACTTTTATAACTATTTTAAATATGTGACACTGATCATAACCGTTTCAGTAAATTGCTGCTTCTGCTATTAGAATAAAGTCGGATGATTCATCAAGGTTAGGCCTCTTTCACACTAGACGACATTTATCGTACGATAAAAAATAGTCGGAATTTTATCGTGAGAAGTTATTAAAAACCACACCATAGACTGCTCTCTTTCACACTGAACGGGAAACGATATTGTGTGTGTGTGGTTTTTTAAAAACTTCTCACGATAAAATATTGGACGACTTTTTATCGTACGATAAAAGTCGTCTAATGTGAAAGAGGCCTTATTTTTAAAGCCACATTCACGAAGGAATCGTCGTATCTTCTGCAACAGATGCACGTGCAAAGCCAAACAGCCCCCGGTTTATACTCAACAGAAATAGAATCTTCCGGTGAGCTTTGCTCTGCCACTGTCCAGAGGCTGTTGCTGACCTTTTGCTCAGTGGATGGAATTTCTAGCAAAACCGAAATAAAGGCTTAAGTGTATTTCGATGATATGTGACGAAAAATGAATGCCATCTTATTTATCACGTGACTTTGGGTATTTCGCTGTATGTTTTTTATACATCTGTGTGTTCTGGAACGAGTAGGGTCGTTGTGGGTGTGACTGCACTGCTCGATGCAGCAATGAGGTGTGCATAGCTGCCAACTCTACTGATTTTATCGGGAAACTCTTGATTTTCCATCATGTCTCGTGATTTCCCGATAATGTATGAAAATCTACTAATTTTTGGAAATTTCAGCGAAAACTTAAAAACAGCCGAAATTTTGCCGGAAAAAATGTCTATTGAGTTGTTTTAGTAGCTTAAAAAGTCAACAGATAATATATTATTAATATAATTATTAAAATGTTTTGATGTTATAGTATCATGTGTTCCTCTGAGTTTCGAACCCCATCTGTCCGCCGTGGTAGGATGAGGCTCTAACCACTTGGGTGCCAAAAACTCCTACGAGTCGGCAGTCCTATAATTAACATTCACAGCAGACACCAGGTGGCGTTTACACAAGCAGTTTAATTAGGAGGAATATTATTAGTTATTAGTAATTTAATTAGAAAAATATTTGTCACCGAATTAAATTTATTTAGTAATGTATTTTATGTTTTCATGTAATTTTATGAGTTTAATGTTTATAAATTGCATTGGAATAGTAAAAGTTGCCCTATAAAATAAATATTGGGATATAAACATTGTTTATTTTTTTACATGCAGTATATTCTTTTAATTTTTCATAGTTCCTTTATGAGGTTGATGAACATTTTATTCAAATATTAAGATTAATACAAAGTATGTTTAGCACAATCATTCTCAGAATGTGCAATTTAAAGAGTAAGATTGTGTCTTTTTTTGCGGTACTACCGTTAGACATCCAAGAAAAAATGTCGCGAGTAAGTATCTCCTGATTATTCCCTCAAAATAAGAAGAATCTAGTGATTTTTATTCCTCCAAGGTCGACAGGTACGCGAGTGGAAGAACGACCGTCTGTCAAATCACGAATGAATTCTTGTTCTCTTAAATGTGTGCCTAAATACATTTGTACACGGAAACTTCTTTTTGCTTGACGAATTTATGTTTGTGAAATTTTTTGTGGGGTAAAAGAACATTTCAAACCAGAACATAACATACGAAATTATAAGTGGAATAAAAAATAATTGCTCGGCCATTTAGTTTTTCCGATGTCTCGCACGGTTAGTTCATCACATTGCATCATCCAATTCCATTCCATGTCTATTGTGGCCCCAGGACTAACTGGACTTGCACTTTCAATTTCAATCACTTTCAATGCACTTTCGATTTCTTAGTTGAGTAAATGGTCTATGTGTATTTTCTCTTTTCCATCCTATTAATTTAAATTTCATTTAAAGTAGTTGCGTTAGTTTCGCTTTTCTCCTTTGAGGCAATGCTCTCCTGGATCTCTTCATTTCGTTTCAAAAAACGAAGATTTCGGAAGGTTTTCTGTTATTTTATGTGTGAGATTTTTGATGAGGTTATTGTTCACTGCATTAAAATATATATAGCTGTACTCATGAAGTTTTTTGCGATTTTTTATGTTTTCCTTTATGCGGTCCCTATCCACCGCATAAAAATTGGTTTGAGTGTATTTTGTCTTTTTGGAAACATTAGTTTTTAGCTCGCTGAGCAATATTATTCCAGATTTCTTATGTTGTGTATGAAACTTTTTCTATACTTTATTATCCAGTTGATATTTCTTTACTTTTAAGAAAATTCGATCCACCGTATTAGAAACTAAATTTTCAAATCCAAAATATAGAGCGCTAAAAGTTCAATAAACTTACCAACTCACAGCTCTATTTAAAGTTGGCAAAGTTTCTTCTGGTGTGGGTGGTACTTATCACGTGTGTTCAAAGTTACTATGCATTTTAAAAGCAATGCACACACAAAAAAATTATACAAATGAAATAAAGAACACAACTTCAAAGAAATTCTATGTACATAATTTTATTCGGACAAGAATCGCTTACAAATTGAAGTCATCTTCATCAAAACTTCCTTCCGCTGCCGCTCTAAAAAAATAGGAATCTAAAAGAAAAAAAATTTACAACATGAATTCCTTTAAAAAAAAAATACAAATATAATGTGTTATTAAATTAAATAAAATGGACCCAACACATTTAGTTCAGAAAACATTTCAATTAATTTTTGAACAGTAGACGCTCATTTTCATAAATCTCTCATTTGCAAGCTCTTCTGATTTGACTAATGGCTCATTGTTAACAGCTTCCCATGGACAGCAATCATAATTTCAATTCGCATTTACAAATTAAAATTATAAAAAATGTTTCTTGTGTGCAGTTTTAATACATTACTTTTATCATTGAAAATGTTTGATCAATCCCTGCATTGGAGAATCATCTACACTTTGAGGTGGTGTTGAAATAGTGAATGTTTTTAATAATTTTTGTGGAATTTCTTTCTCGCCTCACCTATCCAAAGAGCCAGCCTTCAGAAGAAGCAGGTTCATGATGAAATCGACATTCCATGTACTTTTCAATCTGTGCTTGGAATAATGTTGCCAGAAAGTGATGTCCAGGCAATTTGGATATGCAGCCCTCATTACCTGAAGGAAGTCAGGAAAATTTCCCTGATGACTCGAGTGAAGATGAATCCACGCATCCATGAACACAGGCAAAAAAGAAATGCTGTCCGAAATTGAAACTTCAGGGATTTTTGAATCTGGATTCACTTTTAATTTGTTCGGAAGGAGTATTGGAAAATTGAAATACAATTATGAAAAAATATATATAATAGTGTCTGCGTAAACAAGGCATTAATCTTAAGATTTAAAAGAGATTGTTTACAAATATTACAATCATTAATTTAGAATTCTATTAATGAATGAAATTTTCTTACATTTAAATCATATTTGCCGATTCAAATTAACCATAAACCATATTTAGTCTTGTCTTTTCCATTTTGCATTTTCTGCTGATCCATTGTTCATGTGTTAATGGCTTGAATCCATGGAAAACGGCTTCGCAAACCGATACTTCGCTCCTTATATAAGAAATGGTTTTATTAATAAAATGAACTTCTACACTATTCTCAGACATTCGAGGGTGAATTTCGCCTTGTTTGCTGCCACTTTAAGAATACGATTTGAAGGCAGGCAGCCAATTCGTTGACAAGTCAGACTTACGACCCCATCTCAATACGATGTGACAAAGATGAAACATTATCTGACGTCATGGATATTTTAAACCAATGCGCATTGTGATAAAGGGATGTAGCCATAATCTCAACTGGAACGAAACAAACAGCCGCTTTATGGTTAAACTTTTAGGAAATGTATTCAAAATTTTCTTTGTCCCCTCCTGAATAATTTCCTTATGCGATAATTGAACAATCTCATTATTAAGACCTCAAAAATAAGACTTTTTTTGATTATATGCCTTTACATTTAAATGCCATGCATTGAAAAACTTTCTATATATTTTAAGAAGTTATTCATCCCGCATTCCAATTTTTGAGCCCTGACCATGTCAGCACATACGATTAAGTATACTTTTACCGATGATTGGTTTGTCGCGCTCAGTGGTTCTTTTTTTGCACATGAGAACCTACAATTGAAAATAGATTCGAAATCACTATATACACACACACACACACACACACACACACATATATATATATATATATATATATATATATATATATATATATATATATATATATATATATATATATATATATAAAGCAAAAACATATATAAATATAAAGTAATAAATACAATACTGAAAACATAATGTAGGAACTACAATACATTATAGGAAATCTAGCCAGCGCAAAAGCAGCTAAAGAAAGATTTGCCTATATAAATAAGATAAAACATGAAGAAAATTGAAACCAGAAATATAAAATTGAAAAGATACTAAAATGTATTTCTCCCGGGTGCCTCATTTCAATTGGAAACGATTTGGTGTGGGCAGCGCGGTCTCTCCATTGGGTCCTATGTCATTTCTTTTTTTGAGGGGAGGGGGTATTTAAAGTCACGTGACTGTACTGACGTCCCACACATTTTGGAAGATCTGAAAAGAGACATTCAAACGGCGAATATATTTGCCACTGTGCTGGAGAGAAGGATGAGAAACAGCAGAATTCGGTTCACACAGTGTATCGCTAATAGCGGGCTTCATTTGCCAAATATGACATTGAAAACTGTGTAAACTAAAACTTTAAATATGCCGACCAATGGCTGAGTGGTTAGCGTTCCTGACTCTTGAGCTGTGGGTCCCGGGTTCGAATCCCGGTTCGGGCATGGATGTTACTATCTCTCTGTGTTTCTCTGTCCTTTCTTGTGTGTTGATGTATGAATGTGGCCCACCCTATAAACGGGTCTGTGGTGGTATGACGCGAGTAATGCTACTCGCCTCCGTGACTTGGTTCACAGGTGCCCGCTGGGTAACGACAAATGAGTAGCAGTTTCCGGCCTTGTTGTGGCGAAGTGTTAGTCACCCAAGTGCCCGCCGTTATTTAAAAAAAAAAAAAACTTTAAATATGTAACTTTGTATGGAAAAATAAACAAAACGATGTCCTTAATCATTTTTGTGTTATTGCAATAAGGCAGTTATCTTGCCTCACCCTGTATTAGTAAGAGGCCAACGGTGGCCGGTTTGTTAAGGCATTATTCTCATTATCGCATGGTAGTGAGTTCGAGTCCCGACAGCATTCTGTTTTATCTTCTTGGAGTACTGATATGAACTGAAAGGAGCTCTCAGTTGGAATCCGGAAATTGCACATTATGCATTTGATAGAACTCCAATGAACTCATTTGTTCAGAGTGGTCGCATTTAAAAAGACGTTTATGATTAGAAAACATAAAAGGAATGAAATCCCATTTTGACACAGATGCCATTCACTTTTACGTTTTGATTCATTCCTTTATTGCATTTTTACCCCAAAACTACCACTATGTATTGATGTTATAGATCCTTTATTTATTCATTTTATTTTTCACATAATTATTTAATTATAAATAATAATTTATTTATATAAATTATTTTACCTACCTTCTCTCGATAAATTTTACTATACCCTTAATTAGACACAGATAAATAGAATATGACACAGATAAATTCTTTCTCAATATAATTTCCGCTAATAATACTGAAAACTGTATTTAATAAATAAATATATAGAAATAAATAATTATCAATGATTATTAATTGCTCCAAATAGGATGAAGAATTTCGAATGAAAAATTCTTATCAAATTTATTTCGGTCTGGAAAGATAATATTTTAGAAGTCCAATATGTTGTTTGGGTCATTCGAATTATCTTCCTCTCAGAAAAATCCTGCATTTGGATAATTAAGAAAACGAATTTTGATAGGCAAAAGAATTCTAGGGCTGATGGCATATATAAAAAATAATTATAATTTTTTCGCGTAATGGCATCGGTTATTAATATAATTTTAATTAAAATTTTACAAAACATTGAAGATTTTCTAAATAAATGCTTAGGTCATTTTCATTTCATTTATTATGAAAAAATAATGATGTTTAATAATAAAATTTTTATCAGTCAAAGATGCTTCTGTTGCTTAGTCCACTCAGCCATCATTTCCTGCGTAGGAGGGCTCCTGAGACCAAACATCCCAGCTCAAGGCACGATCCCACCCACGCTCCGAAGCTTCAGCAAGTTACTCCGATTGATGACAGACTGAACTGTTGTAGCATCAGCCCACCTACCTTTACCTTGATCTGAGGTGGACCTTACCAGGAAGCAGCCGGGTGATTTTGAAACGAGGACCCAGCAAAAGAGCCTCAATACATGACCAGAGGTATCACTTCACTTGGAGGACATTGCGACCACGTACAGTTATAACATGCCCAAGTCGACTAACGACGGATCTTCGGTTAATCCAAGGTTATTACTTTCCGACAGTGAGAACGACGCCCATACCATCGCCGAACTACAGAGTTAATTGTTCATGCAAATTTATGTGTACAATAAAATATATGACACAATAACCTCAAACTTGTTTTTTAAACGAGCCAACAACCGAATTTTATTTTTATTCGAGACCTAAATTCGTTCGTAGATGATAAGAATAAAGAATACAGCACCCAATAAAATGAAACATTTCCAAAAGCTCTTATAAAAAACTAAACTCCATGGCACGACAGCCCAGTGGGCCAAGGCCTACAGTGCCCATAACTGTTTTCATGACCGAGGGCCCTGGGGTGCGAAGCATATGTCTCAGTTAGGTGGTCAGCCTAACGTGAAACCCCCAGTCTTTAGTTCCCAAGCATGCTTGGTACTCAGTGAATCGACCCACTGAAGGGATGAAAGGCTGAGTCAATATTGCCCAGCCCGAGGATCGAACCTCGGACCTGTGTCATGGGAGCGTGAAACGCTGCCACTATAAGCCACCGGGCTTCATATATATATATATATATATATATATATATATATATATATATATATATATATATATATATATATATATATATATATATATATATATATATATATATATATATATATATATATATATATGATGGCGAGTTCCATCGCGTAAGTGCTTCCATTGCATTTTAGGAATGTAATCAATAGATAAAATCTAAGAAAACTCTTGTTTTTCAGTTTAAAACTCATATGCTGGTGTCAATTGTATCTTTGTGAAGAATCTCGCTAAAAACAACCTGTCAAATACGTACATATTTTTGTATAGTAAAAAGTGAAACTATTTTCGTGGGAAACTAGTACATGCTGCAAGATGTGAATTCCTGAAAACAAAAAGCTATTAAAGACTAACAACTCAGGTACTGCGCATTTTTGGGACGTGCTGTTGTAAGGCATTTTAATGTCCAGGACAAAATTACCTTCCGGTAGACTTTTCACCGATAGAGGGCGGTATTCACGCGTTGGAAGAGAGGAAACCCGGATAACTTCCAAGCACTCACTCAACTTATTTGCATGCAGTAGGGCAACATTCATATCGCTTTGCACAAGGGGCTGGGATCGAACCCGGTGTCTTACACACTCATAAAAACGATGCTCAGCTTGTTCCTTGCTTCAAGATCACGAAGACTCCACGCGGCTGCTTCTATCTAACTGGTAGAGTGAGGGAAGTATGGCGGTGCGACAACAACCAGGCCATGGTTTACAATCATATCACATGAAGCGAAGTATTTTGAACACGGTAATTACCGACAGTCACTAATACGCAAGGAAAGTGTTGTTACCTGTTTTGCATAAATGCGTTGAAAAACGTATCACAGTATTTCCCCGCCCATAGTGCCAAATTACATCCACACCACTCATCTCTTGCCAAAAAAATAGTACCTTTTTTACGTTAATAAACTTAGAATTTTTAAAACCCCAGGTTTATGGGCAAACCACATGGCTTATTCCTGTTTATTTGGAAACTGTGTCCATTAAAAATATGTGCGGTCAGAGAGATTTTAAGCAATTCTTCGTTATAGCATTCAGTGATGTTGACGTTATGAAGCCTTTAATACACGCCGTTCAATCAGCATGTTGCCCCTCTGTTCCCACGTTCTGACCTTCGATTCTACAGTTTGTGCGTTCGAATCCACCTCGGGGTTGGATGCTCGTAGTGGTCTAGACCAGGGCTTCTTAAACTATGGGTCGCGACCCCATTTGGGGTCGCGTAGCAAAATTCTGGGGTCGCGAGAGATAAAAATACAATTTACCAGAAAATGTTTTTTAACTTGTAAAATTATTGTTATAAAGATAAAATAACAATTATTGTAGATAAATATATCATAAAATCCGGACGTATTTTATATTAAATATTGATTTCCAAAAAATAGTTTGGATTCAAATGCCGTTTTGGATTGGCTTGAGTGAGATTGATCACCTGCCACTTAAAGCTCAAGAGGAATTTGCTGAGCTTTCGAGTGACTCAAACTTAAAACCACAATTTCAAAAAAGCCCTTGAATGAATTCTGGGTCGGAATTAGAACCGAATTTCCCACAATCGCTGATATGGCGTTAAATGTACTTCTGCTATGCAACACCACATATTTATGTGAAGTTACCTTCTCAGCTTTAACACATATTAAATCCCAGTATCGTTCAGCGTTAAAAAATGTTGAAGAGCTCTTACGTCCAACAGTTTCAAACATTCCACCAAGATTTGATTTGTTATACAATAAAAAACAGGCACATCCATCTCATTAATTTTTTAACTTATACTTTAATTTAATACTTACCACGCAACTACTTGAATATATTCGAGAGAATTAAGACGGTCAGAATCCACTTTTATTTTTGAAACTATAATAAATACAATTTTATAATTTTTTGTGCAATTTTTAATTTTAGATTTTTGTATGTTTCAAAACGAATTCTAAACTTATATACTTTTATATGTATATGTATATTGTTACCTAATAAATAAATTATCAAAAAATATTAATTTAATTTTCTTTTATATTTGTATGGGGTCGTCAAGAAACTCGCAATCATAAATGGGGTCGTGAATTACAAAAGTTTAAGAAGCCCTGGTCTGGACAACCAACCTCGACGAAGGTCGTGGTGAGTGTAAACTCGTACTCATTTTCGGGAAGTAGTGAATTCAAATCCTGGTGTAACGGAAGATCCGTCGTGTTCAGAGATGGCAGCTGAGGCGCGTTCAATAGTTCATGTTCGCAATGTCCTCCATGTGAAGTGATTCCTCTGAGGCCAGCAGGTCCATCTGCTTGCTTCTAAATTACTGAGACTTCTGGTTGTTTCTGACCAACTGGGCTAGGCTACATCCACTTCATGCACAGCCCATAACACGAAATTAATGTTATTGTTGAAACAAAAGCGCACTTCTTAAACGGAGACGGGAATGATGACCGATCTGCGGTCATCCATTTCCCCCTTCTGCTTAAAATAGTTAAGATCTCGAATTAATTCTTAAGAAATGATGAATCACATGAAATTAATATTAAAATAAAAATATAAATTGCCTGCCATTTTGCGTGGGAGAATTTCAGTATAATGCACTGTGAAATTGCAATTTAGAAACTTTAAATTATAAAATTTTCACTTACTGATACATGTTTACCACCAGTACTTTCCATAACCATAGTAGGGCCAGTAGTAGTACGGGTACTTCCCATAATAAGGCCAGTAGTAAGAGTAGTAGTCATAGGGCCATCCATAGTAGTGGGAGTAGTGCCAGGATTTGGCACCAGCGAGCACGCCGCAGAGGAGGGTCAGCAACGCCAGGAGGAACTGCAATGGAATGGGGAAAAAAATAGCAGACTGATGATTGGTTTTAATTTTTGCATAAATTAGTTATTTAATGTCCACTCATTAAAAATGCATGGATTAGGAATATGAACGGATAGAATATACAATGTCCATACATTAACATGTTCTATCAATTTCACAAATAAAAAGAAAAATAGGCTTTCCAGAAAAGTATTCGAAACAATCATGCAAATTTGAATTTTTATTGTTGACGCATTTAGCAAGACCCATTATTTGTATTTTGTGTGTTGTAGAGTCCATATTTCTGTTGTGCACTCAGATATCGGCATCAGTAGTGACCAGTGGATGTGAAGTCTATCTAATATAAGAAGAGTTTTCGCCAAGTTGTTTGCTTTGCGGCATTGCTACAGTCCATACAGGAATAGTCCATTTCAAATAGGAGTTGAGAGTATTATGCATTGGTATATTGATGGTTCTGAAGCCCTAAATGCCGACAATACCTCACGCTATTCTTAGGTTTCAAGTACTAAACGTTAAACGAGTATTTTATTGTTTTAACAGTTGCATCTGTTATTTTATTATTAATTTAATTTTGTTTTGCTTCTTATTATTTTTTATTAATCATATTATTTATAATAAATATAATTTTAATCAAATTATTTTATTATTATATTCTTTTAAAATAGAACGTCATTTATATAAAAAAATTTGTTTTCACTCTTGCAAATTAATTAAGAATTCATGTTGAATATTGTAATGATCATCAAAATTTACGCATTTTATAATAATAATTTAGTTTTTAGTAATTTTATTTTATTTCCGTAGTTCATTAATTTTTTTCTTTAGTTCAATTTTAAATTCAGTTTATTAAATTTAAACAATATATAATTAATATATAAAGCAGTTTTTTTTAAAAAAATTATAAAAATAGATCATCAAAACCGCCATCAAAGCCTTCAATACACCTAAATAGGCGCCTTCCACCTGGTTTCCCCTGTCGAAAATGGAGCAGGTCTCGTTTCCCCGGCAACCGACAGGCGCAGACGAATTAGTGGGAGCTGTTCTTATGATAGGTAGACAGTACGCGATTTTGTGATCGACCCAGATACTCTTGCAAAGTACTTCAATTCAGAATAAAACAGACGAAGCTTATAATCTAGATTCAAACAAAGAGAGTTTCATTCGCACCACACTTAATGTACAGATCAGACGGTTGGGATGATGGTTTCGAAGACGTCATTTGGACGAAATCAAGTGACTTAAACTAGAGACGGAACTTCCCGAGAACCAACTGTGGAAATGCATCAAACACAACAACTCTTCCAGAGGGCGAGGGTCGCTCCCGAACAAACGAATTTGGAAGCGGGGTGCTTCCTATGCGCCGACATTCAGTTTTTGATAACATGCATTTCAGGATATTTCTTCTATTCAGAGTGATGCGATTTTTATTTCCTTGGTAACTACGGGACAGTCACGGTTACGTGGAGTTCAGAGAATGCACCGATCTGGGTTCGTTTAAACTTAATTTTTACAAGCGACTTTTAACCGTGTGAAACTTCCACTGTTTAGCTTTTCTTAAATTTGTTGGTAAGTTAAGGCTCAAAGACAAGGTTGGTGTTGCTATAACATAGCTCATAAGCTACATATACTGAAAGACATGGGAAAAAGGGAAAGAAAGAATTGAATTTCATCGACGTAGCAAGAAAATTGAAGATATTTTGAATTTTCACGAATAGGATGAAATTTCTCAGACTTTTGTCACGTCCTCAAGCAAACAAATCTATATTCTCCGAGGGTATAGAAAGTTTTACTACGAACTACTTCACAACACATAAGAAACTCTATAAACACATAAGAAACTTTACTGAGGATGTAAATAAGATCTTGTCAAGTGATGTCCTTACATGTAAAATACTATGTAAATTGATTATAATGCGATCGGTAAGAAAGTTTTATCCCTTTTTTTGTGTCCCGAATCCACATCTGATGCGATTGAGAATGGACAAATAAGCAGAAAGTAGAGAATATTTATTGACGATGACTCCAGACAGGAATAAGAGGGGGCGCTGCTTTCTTCATCGGAATGGGGATGCAGAAAGTTCCAATTTTCTCCCAGTTTTACACCCACTCCTTATTCGGGACTCGAACAAGAATACCACACTGCCAGAACGGCTAGTTATATCCTTAATTGATGTGTATAAAAAAGGAGGTGTGTCTTATAAGTCTGCAGATACAGTATTTTAATTGAACATTGTGTTAAAGAGTTGATCACAAAATGAACAATAAAAAAACCAATCATTTTGTTAAAAGTAACACGATATTGAAATTGTAGAAATCGCATCCCTAAAGGAGAACACAATTATTTGATACCCTGGGCCAAAATCGCCGTGAAAACCCTCCGCCTCATATGAGACACTTAAGTTTTCAAAGTCATTGTCATGTCTACAAAACAATGCGCGTCATTTAGATTTACAGCAAAGCTCAAAGCTGAAAACAAAATTTACTGCTTGATTTATAATCCTTTTGCTCTAAAAAAAATTGGGCTTTTATTCAATGTCATGTTTCTTGCTTGTAAACACCATCGTGTTCTAGGATTTCATCTAATTACTCGGACTTGATTCTTGGTGGGGTTTTTTTTTTTTATTTTTTATTTTGGGGCAGTCAAGAATTCTATTTTATGTTCTAAAGTTTTTGTATCGTTAAGGATCTCTATCTCAAAGTTTTTCGCAAAATATGTTCCTGCTCACAATGTTTGAAAATATTTCATCTAATTATTCGGACTTGATTCTTGGTGGTATTTTTTTTTTATTTTTTATTTTGGGGCAGTCAAGAATTCTATTTTATGCTCTAAAGTTTTTGTATCGTTAAAGATCTCTATCTCAAAGTTTTTCGCAAAATGTGTTCCTGCTCACAATGTTTGAAAATATTTCATCTAATTATTCGGACTTGATTCTTGGTGGTTTTTCTTTTTATTTATTTTTTATTTTGGAACAATCAAGAATTCTATTTTATGTTCTAAAGTTTTTGTATCGTTAAGGATCTCTATCTCAAAATTTTTTGCAAAATATGTTCCTGCTCACAATGTTTGAAAATATTTCATCGAATTATTCGGACTTGATTTTTGGTGGTTTTTTTATTTTTTTTATTTTTTAAATTTTGGGGCAATCAAGAATTCTATTTTATGTTCTAAAGTTTTTGTATCGTTAAGGATCTCTATCGAAGTTTTTCGCAAAATATGTTCCTCCTGCTCACAATCTTTGAAAATATTTCATAGGTAACGGTAAATTTTTTGCGGCTAAGTTTAAATGAATTCTTAGTGCGGGAATCTGAATTAGGAAACATCTGAATCAGCGAAAAAGAAAGGAATAAAGAAGGCGAGGTGATTTAAAGTACATTTGTATTTACTTTTCAGCGTAGGCCGCGATGGCCTGTTTCGTAAAAGCATTCATTCCTGTTATTGGAAGTGAGTGAGATCGAATTCCGCGAGCCAACAGAAGGTGCGTCATGTTCGCTTATGGCGGCTAGAACACGTAAAATAAGTTGTCCACTTGAAGTGACACCTCTGGGGGTCTTCTGCTTGATCCCCGCTTCTATGACCCACCCACTATCAAACAGAAGAACAGCCCTTCTCCAAGAGGTGTGATTGCTGACGGTTGCTATAGTAACGAGTGCCAGCCATTCCAAATAGGAGTTGACGGTATCAAGAATCGGCGGTATTGTTTTTCTTAAAAATTACCTTAATCATCTTAGTCATTCATCTATTTGTTTTGAAAAATTACCTTAATCATCTTGGTCATTCATCTATTTGTTTTGTTACATTTTTCGAATGTTAATAACATTCAAAAAATTACCTTAATCATTGATCTATTTGTTTTGAAAAATTACCTTAATCATTTCAGTCATTCATCTATGAGTTTTGAAAAATTACCTTAATCATCTTAGTCATTCATCATTTGTTTTGGAAAATTACCTTAATCATCTTAGTCATTCATCATTTGTTTTGAAAAATTACCTTAATCATCTTAGTCATTCATCATTTGTTTTGGAAAATTACCTTAATCATCTCAGTCATTCATCTATTTGTTTTGAAAAATTACCTTAATCATCTCAGTCATTCATCTATTTGTTTTGAAAAATTACCTTAATCATCTTAGTCATTCATCATTTGTTTTGGAAAATTACCTTAATCATCTTAGTCATTCATCTATTTGTTTTGAAAATAGGCACTAAGTCGTTTACTTCATGTTTGAAATGAAAGAACTTTTCCATTCTCTCATTTATTATGTTCTAAATCATTTCATAAATTTTACGTAAAAATTACATCTGAGTTTAGATATTAAAAGTCAAGGGAAATTTCGGGGAGTAGTACATTTCTTTATCGAAGCTTTTGGATGAATAAATTATCTTCACTGAAATCCTCCGATACACTTTTTTCGTCTTTCTTCAATTACTTTGTTTATTTAATAACTCACCCAGGTCAAAATAATTTGGAATATCATTTTTTTCCCTTCGGAACGTCCTCAAGGAAGATACACGTAGATTGTCCCTTTCCAAGACAGGATCCAAGACCAAAAGTATCCTATGATATTTTCCCTTGAAGCAATTGCAGAGACGGAAGGGAAAGATTATTTGAGATTGGTTAATTCATGCTTCATGTTGCAATGAGTCATCCCCAATTCCCAAATTCTGTAAAAGTAACATCGATCCAAAATTCTCAACCATAAAATTAAAAAACGAATTAAAAAATCAAATAAATATAAGCCAACGAAAAATGCATGAAAGCTAATGGGTGAAAAATATTTCTTAAAAAAGACTACCTTCTAATAAAGATTAAATCATTACTGTTGGACACTGCTAGGCATCAGACAATTATTCAATAATGTTCATAAATGAGAGGATAGTGAAATTCAATGTCTGCTGTAGGCAGTCATAAGTCTATCTTCCGGTATAAGAAAAAAGGGACTTCCCATACTGAATACACTTTTTCTAGGTATGAAATAAATCGTCAAAATAAGAAAGGAATTAAAAAATTAGTAAAAATAACATAAGACTATATTCAAATCCTTTAAAAAATGAAGTATAGAAGGTTGATAGCACCTATCTAAAGCTGTTCTTTTAGTCAAAATGCGTGAAAACCCTGAACCCTTTTTTTGGACGACATGCAAAAAATGAATGTTAGAACTTACCACCAACGCTTTCATGTCTTTGAGACGAACTCCCCTTCGGAAAAATCGGAGAATGCAGATGAGGGTGGACTGAATGGCAAAAAAATCTCTTTATATATCTTCTCGCGTTCTCTCAGTGCTTTCATTTTCATACAGCACTCATTTCTAAAACGTACTCAGATGCTCATTTCAAAAGAGACAAAAAAAAAAAGACTTTAATTTGCGAAAGAGCACACTCAAATTAAATAGTTTCAGAAACGAGGGCCGGCGAACTCAAGGTCGTGGCATTTCGATACTTTTACACGGTTTTTGGCTTCTTTGTGGCTCTTTTTTAAAACAAACGAACATTATTCTACAACTTTCGTTCTTTTCCGGTTGTTCTTGTTTTCAATACTGCTTCTGTTTTGTAAAACAAAAGATTTAGAATAAGCAAAGAATGGGAGAAAGGATACACTCGGTAACGGTTGCAGTTAAATACTCGGAATGAGTGTCACGTAGTATGCATTTGTTTTTTATTCCATAGCAACTTATATTTCCGATTATGATGCCCTTTGTTGACATATTTCCCGATGTTAATTAATCTGACATTTTCTGAAAGTTAGGAATTTTAAGTATGATTGAATGAAAACTGCGATGACTGACATCGAATTCACTGAAAACTATTAAACACGAAAGAATTTTATTAATAAATCATTTTCTCATTCATTATTAAATATACTCACATCTATGTATTTATACATATGCATCCCATTTCATTAATATTATGAATTCTCAACTGTGATTCGCGCGAGCGCGAAAATCGATGACAAATTCCAATTAAAAAATAATTTAAATATACATTTCGTTGTTAATATATATAGCATAATATATATAGCATTATTTTTGAAGTGTATAACTATGTTAATTCTGTGTTCTTATTTGAAATTGCGGTTGGTTTCTTTCATTTGCCTATTAAATTTCACTTTTTGTAAACAAAAACTAATTTAACCAGAACCTAGAATTTGAAGTGAATTTTGAACCATTACAAACACTGACTGTTGGAATGGAACACAAAGAATTTCATCTTGATAGAATAACAAAAAGGTTCTTTACCTTCAAGAAAATTCATCAGTTTTTGCAAATAAAATACAGCTGGATAATTTTTGACTGGAGGAAAAGAGTTAACTTTAATGTAACGAATCTATAAACTAAAAAATATCTATTGCCTTTATTCCATATTTTTTACAATTGATATCTGTTTCTAGGAAAAAAAAAAAATTTTTGCTGCTTTTATGTTCCGATAGCAATGAATTTAGTTTCCGTTAGTCTCATTGATTGCCGAAACAGAATACATCACCAATATATTTTACAGCAACCAAGCTAAAAATAAGAAATATTTTCAAAAATCTTTTTTCCAAGGTTTCTGATGTTTCAGCGTTTTCACCTTCGGTTCAACAACTCGTAGCTTCGATTCCCACTAGGGACTTAGATACTTGTAGTGATTCGGAATCCACTTTAAATCATAGGTTCTGCTCTGACGTGGCCCCGTACCCCAAAACGACCGTTGAGCGATCGACAATCCTCACCAAATGGGTGTTTCAATAGCAATTCTTTTGTTCCATTTTGAACAAACATTCAAAATTTTTAGATTCTTGAGGAAGTTCTTTTTTTTTTCATTTTGATTTGTAAATTTGAGTTTATTAACCATAAAGCGGCTGTTCGTTTCGTTCCAGTTGAGATTATGGCCACATCATTTTATTACAATCCTCATTGGTTTAAAAAAATCCATGACGTCAGATAACTTTTTATCTACGTCACACATAACTCATTTCGACATCGTATTGAGACGGTGTCGTAATTCCGACTTGTCGACGAATTCGCTGCCGGCCTTCAAATCCCAATCGACCAGCGGCAGCAAACAAGGAGAATCACAGCAGCAAATGTCTGAGAATAGTGTCGAAGTTCATTTTTTTAATATCAGCATCGGTTTCCATTGATTCAAGCTATTAGCACGTTGACAATAGAACAGGAAAAATATAGCAAAATGAAAAAGACAAGACAAAGCATCCACTTCTTGGTTTGTTTAGATCGGCAAGGACGATTTAAGCTTTTCTTCTCATAAGCTCAGCAATGTCCGCTGCTCATAAGGTCAGCAGAGTGAAGCGTCACTTGCCGCGCGCAACGATTGGGAGGATGACCACATTCGCTCCCTAACTGGATTGCTGGACCTTCAGGGGGAGCTGGAGACGCGTCCACACGTTCATCTGTGACATCCAAAGTCCTACTGCTGAAGTGGCAAGCATGTAGCGAAGAAAGAGCCAGTTAAACTGTGACTTCATCACCAGAGCGTTATTTAAAAACACGAGGGATTTGGTGATGGGCCTCACTGCTCTGTATGCATGGAATATGTCGGAAGAATATCCTCTCGCATAATTCAAAACCAAGGAATGAGTAATGAAGTCCACGTTCAAGTCTCTGAGTAATGAACGCGTTCTTCAAAACGGCCGTTGGTTTGCGATCCACTTTAGAGCACGTGCTGGGCACCACTTTTAAAATAAAATATTTAATATTCACATACCTTTTTCCACCATAACATATCATTTATGCCTTTTTTTGTCTACAACACTTTTTTTTTTGCTTGAGTGATGGCCATAAAGAGATAACTAAAAGCAAGAAATGTACTCTATTTTACCATGCCAAATGAATACCGATCTTAGTTGCAATTTTCAAATAAAAAGAACACGAATGAGAGTGTTTGGGGCGCAGGTGCATGAATGATTTCCCTTCCTTTCACAGAAATGCTGAAGCATACTTCGTGCGCTGTAATCCGTCACGACACAAGAAAACCAATACAATCAAAAGAAAACAGTTTGAAGATTGGGTGCATTCCTCCCCACGATAGACTGGAGCCAGTGCTGTTAGTGTTTACAAAAGAAAATCGAAACACAGCATTGAATTTTAATTGTAATTATTATAATCAAATTGATTGAAGTTAAATATAATTGTAAGGAAACAAGAGATTGTAATTTCATTCATTCTGTGCATCCGTTTCGAATGTTGTTGTTGTTGTTGCATCATACCCTGTACCTAGCCCTGCGTTGGGCTCTACCAGTAAGACAGAAGCAGCCGGTCTTCGTGATTTTGAAGCAAAAGCAAGCAGAAGATCCCCAATACACGGCTTGCCACTCCCAGAGGTATCATTTCACTTGGAGGACATTGCGACCACGCCCAGTTTTAACATGCTCCAGCCGACTTTTTCACCGATTACTACGGATCTTCGGTTAAGCCTGTATTCCAACTCACTGTTGTTGTTGTTGTTGCTTATCCTCCATGTCTGACGGAGTCAGACTAGATCCACGAGTTGGTTGACTGTAAGGAAGTCGAAGACTAAAAGAGGATTGCTAAAGAGATCCTCCCTAGAGAGACCCATGCAATCCAAAAGATGCTCAGGAGAAGCCTGATGATTTTGGCACTTGGTGCAGGTGACGAAAGTTTTCCTGCCCTCGTTGAAAGAGAGGCACTTAATATGACCGCTGACAAGTCTTGAGAGAACAGTCCGGGTACGTCTGTCACACGGGAGGTCAAGGGACAAACCCGGTTTTGATCCCTTGTACCAATTATGGGTGGGGGTGTTTTCCACTCCTCCGAGATTTTTGATTTTTCTCGGGAGTATAACTCCAGAAAAGTAAGTGTGGAAGAGGGAGTATTTGAAATCCTGCAACCCTCCTTAGCAAGATTATCGGCCATTTCATTCCTGTGGAGATTCACATGTGAAGGTATCCATTGCAAGTGAACATCATGATTAACTGAAATGAGTTTTAATTTAAGCAGGATAGAGTTGCTGATCTTGTCGCCTACAAGAAGCCAATTACTGAGATGGTGGAGAGAACTACGGCTGTCAGACAAGATCCATAGGTCACCATAATCCTCTTCAGAAAGAATAGCTTCTAGTCCCAGGTCTATTGCAATCAATTCACTTCTGAAGACAGAGCAATGATTGGGCTTACGTCGAACTCACTACCTTCCAATAATGAGAACAACGTCCTAACTAACCAGTAACTAACTCGTTTCCACTAACCAGTAACTAACCAATAACGTCCTAACTAACCAGTAACAACGTCCTAACTAACTCGTTTCGAATGTAGTACACTTAAATATCAACAAATAAGTAAATGAGGTAGTCACAGGAACTTGTTATTAACCATCAAAATATTCTTTCCTTTATTCTCTGATTTCCGAAATATAATAATTAATAATTTAATTATATTAATTTCAATAAAATTCAGTAAAACTTATAAATTAGAATTAATAATAACTAAAAATTAAATAAATAATGAAAATTTAGTGAAAAGAAAATTCGCTTCTTATAAAAACAGATTTACTTTGAGATTAAATTCCAGTCTACGGTGCAGTTGAGAGGCAGTTGCAAATGCAATAGGTGTTCGTTGTTAAGAACTTCTAATTTACGAACACTCACGATTTTACGTTCCAGCGACTGGTCTCTAACAGGAGCCCAAAAACGCAGTAAGTTTAATTCCCATTTTCGAACTTCAAGCTTGAAATCTCTTTTTTTCAAACTCATATTTACGTCCCTATTGTTTTCGTATTCCATTTTATCAATTTTTTTAAGTTAATGATTAAGAAACTTGAGTTGAGGTTTTCATTGGAGAAATCGTAAATAACTAATTGCATTGCTAATGTGGAATCCCGAAGAAATACGAGTTTAATTTCTCCGCCTAATCTGACGCCGGTCTCAGAGTCCCCAGAACAGTCAGTTGCTTCAAGTGCAAATATCTTGAACTACTTTTCCAAAAAGTGTTCTTGCCCTGAAGTCGCGTGGAAAGATCGATGCTGCACTGGTTATCGGGTGCTTGCAATGAAGTCGCAGAATAATGATGTGCAGGTCATCTTGATACTCTGATATCATTATCACCGCAAGGAAAGCAGAAACATGGATTTGAGCGAAAGTGTTTTGCTCCTCTTTGGGTAAGGGAGCTTCACCTTGGGACATTTTGAATGCAGACTCAGATGTAAGCGCTACCGTTTAATAGATGAGGATGAAAAATAACTCAAACAAACAGGAAATGACGTGGTGCGACAAAACACGCAGATGAATAGTTGAAAGAATTGAGGCACTTTATAGGAAAAAAAAAACAATTGAAATGCTTTGCTACATTGAAACAAAACTATAAAAGTGTGTTTTTATAAATGTAGTTATATGAAACAGAAAAAAATAGTATTCATTTTGCTTGATTTTCCATTAATACGAGGGTCACTCTGAAATTTTTGAGATACAACTAGGTTTTTAAAGTTATTCTTACAAAATTTTAGGTGTGTTCAAAGTAGTCTCCTCCAGCATCAATGCACTTTTGTAGACGAATTTTCCACAGATTAAATGCGTCAAGCCATTCATTTCTTCGAATAGATGAAAAAATGCATTTATAGCCACATCAATATCTTCTTCTGAATGAAAACGACGTCCCTGTAAGTTCTTTTTTAGATTAAGGAATAACCAAAAGTCGCACATAACTAGATCAGGTGAATACGGCGGATGTTCGATCACTTTAATTTGTTTTTGCTTAAGAAACTCAACTGTTAATCCGGCTGTATGTGAAGATGCATTGTCATGGTGAAGCATTAGTCCCCTAACATTCAGTTCTTGTAGAATTACTGGAAGACATTTAATGGTATACCAGTTTGCTGTTACTGTGTTCTGTCCTTCCAACTTGATGGCTTTGACCAATCCCGTGCTTCTGAAGAAAACGGCATACATCACTTTTTTCAGTGCGCGTTGTTTTTTCACCATTGTCGGCGTGGGATCATCTTCAAAGAACCATACTTTGCTTTCTTGACGTGTTGGAACGTCAAAAAACGGTATGTACGTTTCATCACCTGTTACAATTTTAGAAATGTTAAAATTTTTAGTGGCCACCATCATTCCGCATATTAAGTGTTTCCTTACTGATTCTGACACGCTCCTCTTTTTGATGCTCAGTTAGATTATGGGGAACCCAACGGCAAACTACTTTTTTCATATGTAATTCTTCATGAATGATTTTGTGTATGGCTGAAGATCCATTGTTAAGTTCCTTCTGTATCATTTGATAGGTACAGCAATTATCATCCATTAACATTTTTCGTATGGCAGACACATTATCCGGGATGACTGCCGACGGGCGGCCTTCCTGTGTGTTCTTCATCCTGAAGAAAATTGCGACCGCTTCTAAATTCTCTAAACCATCTGAATACAGTAGCACGAGCTGGAGATTCATCACCCAATGCTAATTGCAACCGTTGAACGCATTCTTCTTGATTTAATCCTGCTATGAAATCGTAGAAAATCGTAGCGCGAAAATGTTCTCGCGTCAACTCCATTTTCTCTTCTGTTTAAAATTTATTCCACGCTAAACAAGTTGAAGTAAGTCAGTAAAAAACCGTCTTCTATGTTGAAATACTTTGTACTTTAAAATTAAACAGTTATTTTTATTTTGTAAATTCTTGGCTGCGCGTATCTCAAAAATTTCAGAGTAACCCTCGTAAAATGGAAATGAGCATTGTTCTTAAATATGAATTTTATTTTGTATCCATACCTAATACAGTATACAAGCTCGTGTTTACGAACCTCTAATTTACGAATTAATTTTTTCCAAACTTTTGTTCCTGAAAAATATTTTTTATGATCTGATATTTTTTCAATTTTTCATAAGATTCTTTTTTATATTGTTTTCCAACGGCGGTCACTTGGGTGACTAACCCTTCGCCACAACAAGGCCGGAAACTGCTACTCATGTGGCGTTACCCAGCGGGCACCTGTGAACCAAGTCACGGAGGCGAGTAGCGTTACCCGAACCATATCACCACAATCCATTTATAGGGTGGGCCACATTCATACATCATCACAGAAGACAGGGCAGAGAAACACAGACAGAAACATGCCTGAAACAGGATTCGATCGAGGGACCCACAGCTCAGGAGTCAGGAACCACTCAACCATCGGTCGGCGCTTCCTTTCTATATAACGCTTGAGAAAATGATTCATTCTTCAACAACGAAGCGACACGTGGAAGCATTCCTGACATTGTGGGAACAATCGTCGAAGGTACAGAGTTATAAAACATTGGAAGGGATAGAACTATTTTGCTGCCGAATTCATCACCTGTGTTTTTCAAACGTGAAAACACTGAAAAAGGGAAAAATTATTCTCTTCTCCCCAAACGTTAGAACATACAAGGGAGAAGAACACTTTAAAAAGTTTGTGTCTTCTTTTCCGTAGTTGGTTTCGTTTCATTTGAACAATTCAGTTTATGAAGTTATCTTTGTCGAGAGAGATTGAGCAGCGCAGTTGAAGAAACGAGCGTGTTGAAATAAAAAATGAAATTCTGAAAGTTACCGAAAAAATATTAAAAGACAACAAAATATGGACTTTCAAAGCGCAATCTCCCGATAGTTTTAAAAATTCGAAAAAAAAAAAGTCTGAAAAAGGAAACAGTACCAGGGAAAGTTCTCAATGTCTCAACAATGCAGCAGAGAAGCAAAGCAACCTAAACTTGAAGAAGCTTTGCTTTCTTGGTTAGGAAAAAGAGCGGAATGGGCGTTCCCTGCTGGTGACATTCAAGAATAATCCATCTGATTTGCCGGGAAGCCGAACATAAAATATTTCAAAGCATCAGCCCCAGAATCCAGGCCCGGTTTGAGTTTTTGAAAATTGCGTAGTGAAATGCTATCAATGAAATGAAATTAAACGTAGTTTTTAACTAAACACCTTATTTTTCACGTGTTTCTTATGGTGCATTTTAAATAATTATTTCTAATACTGTTATATATATACATATAAAGAAAAATAGTTTGGTAAAATAAATCAGATCCATATAATCAAATATATTATTTTTCTGACCTTATTTTGGACTTCACGATTTCGTATAAGTCTTTCTAAATAATCTTTCCTAGTGTTAACAATTTTATAAAAAAAAAAAGTTTAATAAAAAATAATTAGCTTTACGATCTAATTTTTATGTTCCAATTTTACGAACTATAAATTTTATGAACTATTTAAACGATACCTAGGAGCTCGTAAAATAGAGCGTATGCCATATGTAGTATAATGGAATTCAGGAATAGGAAATGGAATATCAGTCCCTTGCTTTGTTAACTTTGAGAGAATAATGTTGAGTTTTGTTAAAGTGAGAGAAGAGAAGAACTTATGTATCGCAAGACTGATGTTATTCCCTTGAGTTGGCATTCAGAGAAAGGAAATTCTATTTCAGATCTATGGGTTCCTTCAGGAAACCTGTAATGTTTCTCACTCCATGATTGTTTTAACTCGATATTTCATCTACTAAAATTATTAAACGGAAACATATGTAAGATCTTACTACACGTTTTCCGAAATTCCGTTTTCAACTAAGCGGTTATTGCACTCAAGCAAATTTTGCATGATCACAATTATTGTAGTAACAACTCAATTTTGTATCAGACAAGCGACAACTCAACTCTTATGTTTACTCTAGTATCCAGACTATAGCATGCAGTAATAAACGGTTACGTTGCTTGCTCTTAATAAGCATCTTAGTTATTTATTTGCACTTAATTGTTTCTTGGGGAAAACTGAGTATTAAGGTCTGACCTTGGCAAACCTGGTGAAAAAATTTTCGCCAAGCTGAAAAGACAGGGGTATTGGAAATTGATTGGCAACCCAGAATGGGCGCCAATCGACATAAAAAATTGGGGATTCCCCCTTCCCCCACCTAACACTAAATAAGAAAACAATAACAACCATGTAAATAAAGCGGGTTTCCCCCAGATTTCAAATCGCTAACACTAACCGCATGAAAAAAAAAAAAAAAAAAAAAAAAAAAACAGTTATCACAATAAGAATTGATTAAAAATTCTATTTAAAAATATTTCAGAATTAAAATTAATGGAAATAAAGAAGCAAAAATAATTACATTTAATAACATCTAGTTAAAAATAAATAAAATAATGAATTTCAGTTATTAAAGATAGAATGTGTTACAAATCCTTACTACATAAAAATACACAAATCTAGAATAATTTAAAAAAATAGATTCTATAATTTCATTTATTACTGGAAATTTAAGTACGTACATACAATTCTAGGAATTCTATGCCTGCAGAAAATTATTAAAATATAAATCTTACCTTCATTTTTCGTCGGCGCTCTACATGCACAGCAAAATCCAAATTGAATATAAAAGAAATGATTGAAATTTCGGCGCTATATCCACAGCGAAATACAAAACGAATGGACAGTATGGAAATTCCCGCACTATATCCACACCGAAATAAAAAGTGTGAGTATAAAAGACAATATTTATATTCCGCATTACATCCGAAATGAAATAAAATATAAATATGAAAAAACAGGATTTAAATTACCCCGCTTTACATCCGATAAAAAATATCCAAAATAAAAATGGCGAGCATTTCCGGGATATGCGGCGGCGAGATATTCCGACGTTATTTGGTGACAAATTTCGCAACTAATCGTTTTTTGTGATGTTCGGCAATAAAATTTGGCGAGAAAAAAATCACCATATTTTACCAGATTTGGCGCCTTTTCGCGCTTCGCGAGCTGAGACCGTAATACTCAGTCTAGCCGTTTATTGTATTAGCCCATAGATAATAATTATAGATAACCTCAACAACAATTCTTTTTTTAAAAAACTTTCCCTCATTTCTTACTGGCAATTTTTAATATATATTATTTTCTGAAGAAGGGGAAGTGAATCAAGTTTCCAAAATCATAAATATTTCTACTAAAAATGTTGTTTTGCATTTCTGGTTGCATTCTTTTTTATCTTATGATAGAGATAACTTCGCTTCAGCAAAATGCATGCAGATAAGAGGGGTCTAAAAGAATTTTGAGAGAAATAACTAGGTCCATCCTATTTCTCTCCTTGAATTATTTTATCATGCACTTATAAATCAAAATGAAATTAATTATTTGGAATTGGGCACAAAACTAAAAGTAAAAAAATCGTACAATATTTAGTGTTACATTTTAATTAAAACATCAATATCTTCATAACAATTTTTCCCCTTAAATTCAAATGGTTCGTTATTCTTTGTATCAAAAATATCCAAAACATTATTTTGTACAATTTCATATATGGTTAGATTTGGAAAAAACCAAGATTATTTTGCTTATGCTTAATATAATGTTATATATGTTAATGCAACGCCTGTTTTCCTTCAAATTTAAATTTCGTTAATTTTTCCATATTTAAATTGTACTTAGTATGTTAACTTAGTATATTTTGCTAGAGTATATCAGTAAATTTAAAAACTTTTACAATACACTGCTGGCTACTGTAAACGCAACACCCCAAAGAAAGCATGGCAAATAACATGAAATTTACAACATGCATTAGCGGAGGTGAGATTTGCAAATGATTAGAGTTTCAGCGCAGACGCACATCACGTGGGCCTGTGACACCACTTCAAAGCGCTATTTAAGGCTTGGGGATTTCGACGATTTCAAGTTGGGCAGTAGTGTATTTTTTGTAATTTTTTTTTAAAAATAAACGATCAATTATGCCTCGTAGAAAAAAGCGATTATTTTTTGATCAAGTATCCGAGTTCGACAGAGGAAGGATACCGAGATTGTGCATTATCTTTCAGGGAAATCGGTAGCCATGTTGGACGAAGCCAAACAACTGTAATGCGAATGTGTGATCATTGGATGCAGGAGGGTACGACGTTTTTCAATGGCATCCACTTCAGCGTACCATTTCACGCGATGACACGTAAATTGTACGCGTGGCAGTGACGGATCGCTCAGCCTCATCACGAACCATAGCACAGCACATAATCCATCATCCAGTGTCTGCGCGTACAATTTGTCGCGGTTAACTGAAGAGCGGTCTGTGCGCAAGACGTCCATTGCTTTGTCTACCCTTGACGCAGAACCACAGACGACTCCGTCGCCAATGGCGCGATGAAAGAAGGATGTGGATGGGAGATTGGAATGAAATTGTCTTTACTGACGAGTCACACTTCTGTCTGCAACACCACGAGGGTCGCATTCGAATCTGGAGATACCATGGAGAGAGGACTCTGAACAGCTGCGTTATTGGATATCAATCTCGCACACCTCTAGTACGCATTGTCGGTACATTAAACAACCAGTGCTACATCTCCGAGGTGTTGGAGCCAGTTGTCCTTCCTTACCTTCAGGGTTTGACCACAGCCATATTTCAACAGGATAATGTGTGACCACACTTGGCACGCATTGTCCAATGGTTTTTCGTCAATCGACATATTGAATTGCTTCCCTGCCCAGCTCGCTCTCCGGATCTTTCACCGATAGAAAACACATGGTCCATGGTTGCCCAGCGATTTACTCAGATTACCTCTTCAGCTGCCACACCAGATCAACTTTGGCAACGTGTGGAAGCTGCTTTGTCTTCTGTACCCCAAGAATACATCCAAAGTCTCTTTGAATCATTGCCGAGGCATGTGGCAGCGGTGAAATCTAACAATGGCTGCTACATTGGTTACTGATTTTGGCAGGAACCACACTTAATAGAAGTGTATAAATTTAATCACTTGATATTTGGTCAACATTTTATCTACGACATAAATTTTGTTGTGTTATCTCATATCTTTTCTTGGTGCTGCAATTGGGAGCAGTGTATAATAATTAACAAAATATGTTAAAATTTATGCATCAAATTTTTATTAAACTAATCTATGTATTTCTCCTACTCTTAAATCTGTTAATTTATCATAGTATTAACTAATCGTATATTTAATGATATCTCCTTGCTGAAATAGGAATTTTTCAAATTCATGAATAACATATCTAATAAAAAATAAATTTCTTCTTTCCAGTCAATTTAACAAACGGGAATCGTAGTCTTGTCTCTTTAAGCACAAATCACTTTCCTCACTCATTATCATGGATGCCATTTTAGTGGAGAACTATTTGTTACATGGGATAGATAACGAATTTTCTACTGACACTATAATTAGTTGTAGATATTATTAAGAAAATGGAATTTATTATTTATTTTAATAAATGTTTGATAAAAAATAAACTTAAAAATTTCCCTCATTATCCAAGAATTTAAAAACTTCTGAGAACTATGAAAATTTCCGAAAGCTTCCAAAATTCCCGTGGGAATAGTATTGTAAACAGGGGAAAAAACTGAGTTTATTCCCGAGAATAAATCGGTTTTATTCCTTCTGATCTACTTAAAAAACACTCTTTCGGAAATTTTGAATTTTTTCAGATGATTTGGAATTTTTCACAATTTTTGTTAAATATTAAAATTGATCTTATGCGTGATTTCTATCACTTATTATGGCAATGGAAAGTTTCCAGGGGAATAAAAAGCAACTTAGCGTTCATGATCAATTTTGAATAATTTCAAAAATAAATGTTGAGAAAATAATTTTTTCCTTTCTTTCTAAGCATGAATTTATAATGAAAGAAACATGAAAATTTCAATATTTACTCTGAAAACCATGAAAAATATATCTTAATAATTTTTTATTAAATATTAATTCATTATATACTGTGAAGTTTTTTTGTTTCCTCAGTACGAGAAACAGTACACTTTAACTTTCGTACTAGAGGGCAGAGCAGACATTTTTTCAGCATCGTACCTAATTCACTTTACTTTGCTTCATGTACATTGAAGGCACAACAATCTATTCAATGAGAGATGATTGGTCGAGTTTTTTTCCCTTGAGATTCCCACTTTTCTAAAATTCCCGAGAATGTTGCTACGACTCTATGCGGGAGAACAAACCCCTTCTTCATCGCACGGGTTGCAGCACATCCGCAGACCCAGAGGCCGCAGGTCTGCGCATGCGCAAACGTGGCTTTTGTTCCTGCCGCCAAGGTCCGGAGTGGATTAGGAAAAGGCCTTTTATGTATCTTTAGTTTGATTCATTGTTGTTTAATGAGCCTGCTCATGAGAAGGCGAACAATGCCTTCACCGTGCGTTTCGTTTTCCGTGGGAGAGGAATTACGTCACGTCAACAAACTACAAAAGATGACGGTGGTGCGGTTTGTTTGATTCTACGCTTTCAGTGAAGAACGTAGCTCAGAAATTGAGCGAGAATCCATCCATGCGTCGACAGTTTAAATCGCTACACGAAAACGTACATTTAAGGACCTTCGCTGAGACGAGTTACAATACTCCGGATTATAAAATGCACTCATATATATATATATATATATATATATATATATATATATATATATATATATATATATATATATATATATATATATATATATATATATATATATATATATATATATATATATATATATATATATATATATATATATATATATATATATATATATATATATATATATATATATATATATATATATATATATATATATATATATATATAAAGCGACCCAGCCACGCGTTGCAGTGGCTGAGTTTTTATTATACATTGAATCAATTTTTTACTAATTTTTGGGTACAATCAAATTAATATTTTGTAAAAAAATTTAAAATAGGTTCATTCATATGAGATTAAAAATAAAACGTTTCGCTAAAATTTAAAAGTAATAGGTAAAGAATCGAAATTTTGAAATTGAGCACAAACCAACATATACTTTCTGAATTTACATTTTATTCATCTTATATTAAATTATAGTTTGTAATCAGTGACTTACTTATAAAATATACTATATAAATTAAAAACATCTAAAAATAAATTGTTATAAATGAGGTAGATAACATTGACATCGAACTATTATGTTTTCAATTTTAAATTATTAAAACTAAAATATTTTTTCGAGGCATTATACTGAAATAAAGAACAATTAAAAGAATTTATCATTTGAATAAATAAATTAGATCAAAATGTTCTACTGAATAAATTAATAATTATCAAATTATAAAATAAAAATAAAAAAAATAAAAGGCTGTCAAGAAATACTTACATGTTTTGGAGGTGGTATGAAAATTAGAAGAGAAAAACAGCAATAATATTAAAATATTAAAATTTTTTATAATATTAAAAATTTTTATAATTTATAATATTAAAAATATTCAAACTGAACACGCACAATAATAACACAATACAAAGTATAATTATGAAAGTGATTCACAAAAAATTGTTATAGTATGATTATACATCATGAAAATATATGTACATCATGAAAATATAATAATAAAAATATATGTAAATTATATATTTAACCACGCGATTGCGCGTGCACGTTAATTTTCTCGAAGATGTATAATCTAGAAAAATAAACACGTCGCCATCTGCCGAATACCTGTGCAACTTAGATGCCAAACCGCCATCTATTAGGAACTTACAGAACTAAACAATACATAAACATTAATGTCGTATAATAAATATTGAAAATAATAATTAAGAGATAAAAACTATTCTATCTTTTAAGTTTGACTATATTATAAATGGTTACAAAATTTTATCAAAATCCGTTCAGTAGTTTCGGAGTTTATCGGGAACATACATCGTGATACGAAATTTATATATATATATATATATATATATATATATATATATATATATATATATATATATATATATATATATATATATATATATATATATATATATATATATATATATATATAAGATCGATATTCAAACTTTCATTCCTTCAGTAGGTCGACGATAAACTGAGTACCAAGCATGTTTGGGAATCGAATACAGGGAATTTCGCGTTAGGCTGACCACCTAATCGGAACAAATGCTTTGCACTTCAGGGCCCCTTGGTCACGAAAACAGAGTTGGGCACTGTAGGCCTTGGCCCACATGGGCTGCTGTTTATTTTAAAGTAATTTTCTCATTGTTCATTATAATGAATTAGCAGTATTTTAAAGATGAAGTATTACAAATACAAAGTAATATTTTCTACAAATATGCCCAATCTTTCTGGGAAAAAAATACCTGTTGAAGAGACATTCTCGCACCTCCAAGAGGTAAACGAAGAGTCATGTGGTCCATGTAGAGTGTACAGCTGTGTGCCATTGGCCTCTTTTAGAAAAACAATTTGTTCGCACATAGCATTTGATATTTCGTGAATGGAAATTATGAAGAATGATTAGGCAGTTACAATAGAGAAACTAACAGCGGGTACTCTCAGTTAGCAATCTGCGTGGTAAATATTTAATTAAACTTTGGCTTAGAACAGAGACGGCGAAACTTTTTAAAACGTGGGTCAGATTTTGTTCAATAATTGCTCTTGGGCACTTATCCCCCTCACCCCCTGTGCACCAGAGTTAAGTATAAAATTTTTTAACTGAGTATTTTTTAAAACTAAACGTCTTTAAAATTCGAGTAGGCTTAACGGGTAAAAATAGATGTAGTTTGAAGATTTAAAATTTTTTTATAGTAGAGTTTAAAATTCTTAAGTTTTTGAATGAACACGAATTAACGAAAATTACATACAATTTATATGTTATGAAATACTATTAATATATATATATATATATATATATATATATATATATATAATATAATAAAATTGATTATAAAGTATTTAATGAAAAATCTGTTTATTTTCAGGTAATTATTTAATATAAGGTTCATAATTCGTATTTATTAGTTTAAAGCATTTCTCAGTTAGTTCCTGTCAAGTCTACTTGTATTTAGAAGATTTAACAAAGTTCACAGAATAAACAATTTTTCACACGAATATCTGAACTCAAACATCAGTAAAAGAGCATTACCCAGTTTTTCTATTGTTGTAAAACTATTTCGTAAAGAATCCCATACGTTTAATATACTATTTTCAAATTTTTGCTACAGAATCAATATTATCTGCACTACTTTTCTTTCTACTACAGAAATCAAATCTTCACATTTTGTTTCCCACACTACACTGCTTCCAAATTGAACTGATCCCATTTCTAAATTATCGATGCCCAGCAAATATA
>JAJQOW010001273.1:32500-55956 GCA_037975125.1 Latrodectus hesperus | reverse complement strand
ATAGCTTCATAAAGTCAACTTAAAGAAACTCATACTGCCCTTACCTCATAAATCTAATAATTAATCAATGTGTGGGTTTCTTAAAAGTTTTTCGAAAATTATTCTGAAGTAATTTTGATTAATTCAAAAGTAAATAAGTATTCAATAGAACAACTAACACGAATTTATAGCTTACAAATTTAATTTCAAAATAAAGTTATAATTTTATGTCAAATAATTTTAAAATATTTTTAGAAAAATTTTGCATATATTGTCATATTTTAAAATAATATAATCAACTTTGTCTCAAAAATAATCTTAAATTATTATTTCTTATAACTCTATCACATAAACATAAAATAATCTTATAAATGTATCTTGCAAAATTATATTAATATAATCTTAAATTATATTTTTATATAATTAAATAATGTGCTTTTTCAATCGCATTTTTTGTATGAATAAATGAAATAATGCTAAAGTTTTACAGGAAATTTAAACTCATTAAAATTATTTTGGAAATGTGTTCTTTAAAATTCGTTTGAAACAGTAATATATTTTTCAATTATTTTTAAAATTCTATGAAATGATTAAATTGTCTACTAATATGAAAACCTAGTTCATAGTTGCCAAGAATCACAAATTGAGAAACTTATTTTAGTCCTTTAAATATGATTATATAAATTTGATTTCAAAAATTAAAAGATATAAGATTCATTGTGTGTGTGTTTTGCATTTAATCTAAAATTCACGAGCTTAGAATACTAGATAACACAAGTTCTTAATTCAACATATTAAAATGAAATTATCTTAATTTTTTGGCATAGAGGAGAAGGTATCACATCAGATGTCGACCTCGTTACTTGACTATGATTCAAAATTACGACGCTATTGACAAACTAAGGTAGCTTAAAGCGCATCGTAATATCCGAACCTAACGCAATGCTTCTAAATGAATATGAAAATTAGAGTTATACATTTAATTTAATGAAAATTTTTGTAATCTTTATAAAAAATGAGATGAAAATTTAATGTTCAATATTCAAAAAGACGTTTGTAAGTTAAAAGTAAATAAAAACGACACATTATATAACCCAATTAAAAAATTTATAAGTTTTATAAGATTTTCTGAGTCATTGATCAATGGGAAGAAAACAAAATGTAGGAATTTTTAAAATTCCTGTCAACAATGAAAGCAAGAAAATTAAAAAATAAATGAAAGTCTCATAAATTCTAATTAGTCATGACTAAGATAATAATAAACAAAGAACTGATTTTAGTTTGCTGTTCTAACCTAAGTTTATATATTCAAAATAAATATTCTTTTGGCACTATTTCAATTCTTGAAATCGCTCAATTCAACACCACTCATAAAACCGTTGTTTAGCATTTTTTTTACCAACTGGCTCCCAACGTATACAGAAACCAGATGTTGGAACCAAAATATGCTAAAAGCGCTCTTCCATAAATCATAGACCAATAAAACTTATCAGACATCATGCAGTTCTGGAGCTCCTACAAGATATTGGGCCGTCGCTCTAGATCTATTCATTGCGGACGTTGAAAAGCAGTAACTTGTCAAAATACTAGCTACAATGATTTCTCAGCCCAAAATTATACGTTTCTTAATGAATTCGTCGCCATGGAAGAACATTAAGAAAGCTTGTAGATATTGGCATTTAAACTTAGTTCCAGGTTTAGTGCGTAGCTTGTAATAAATGGGCTACGAAACCATGTTGTGTCTGGATGAGAGGCGTTCCTCCCGTGTGAAGATGAGTCACGGGAAATTTATTGGTGAGGGCTTGGCCCCAATTCAAAGAAAAGCGCCAAAAATTTGCAAATATATGAGGGAGGAATAAACGGAAAATCATGAGAGGAGACGAAGACATCCAACTAAGACATAATTTCAGACGTCTACCCAGGGAGGTTTTTCTTCACGAATATCTGAAAAGCATAATCTAACGTATAAATTTTACTTCAAGTTTATTCACCTTCTTTTTAAATTAGGAGCTGTAAATGTCACTGGTGCTCAAATAACTGTTGCAGATTTATTAGTAATTGGAAACATTTTAGAAAGCTAGAAAAATTCCAAATTTATTTTGAATCATTTTATTTTTAATTAAAAAATTAAAAATCTAATTATGAAGTATAACATGACGTATCAATTGAAGATTCAATAGCTAAAATTATCTTCAATTTAGTTATGGATATTGTTTTGTTTATTCTATAGAGTAGGTGGAAATCTATGGATAAATATATAACTTTTCTTAATATCTTTAAACTTTACTAACTGATAAACTACAAAACATTTGAATATATTCAAGTAGCATAACATAATTTTCTTGAACAAAAAATTAAGTAATTTGAGCCCAAATTAGTTAACTACAAGGGTCACTCTGAAATTTTTGAGATACATCTAGGTTTTTAAAGTTAAACTTACAAAATTTTAGGTGTGTTCAAAGTAGTCTCCTCCAGCATTAATGCACTTTTGTAGACGAATTTTCCACAGATTAAATGCCTCAAGCCATTCATTTCTTAGAATAGATGAAAAAAATGCATTTATAGCCATATCAATCTCTTCTTCTGAATGAAAACGACGTCCACGTAAGTTCTTTTTTAGATTAAAGAATAACCAAAAGTCACACATAGCTAGATCAGGTGAATACGGCGGATGTTCGATCACTTTAATTTGTTTTTGTTTAAGAAACTCAACTGTTAATCCGGCTGTATGTGAAGATGCATTGTCATGGTGAAGCATTAGTCCCCTAACATTCAGTTCTTGTAGAATTTCTGGAAGACATTTAGTGGTATGCCAGTTTGCTGTTACTGTCTTCTGTCCCTCCAACTTGATGGCTTTGACCAATCCCGTACTTCTGAAGAAAATGGCATACATCACTTTTTTCAGTGCGCGTTGTTTTTTCACCATTGTCGGCCTGGGATCATCTTCAAAGACACATACTTTGCTTTCTTGACGTGTTGGAACGTCAAAAAACGGTATGTACGTTTTTTTCCCCTGTTACAATTTTAGAAATGATGCGGTGGCCACCATCATTCAGCATATTAAGAGTTTCTTTACTGATTCTGACGTGCTCCTCTTTTTGATGCTCAGTTAGATTATGGGGAACCCAACGGCAAACTACTTTTTTCATATGTAATTCTTCATGAATGATTTTGTGTATGGCTGCGGATCCAATGTTAAGTTCCTTCTGTATCATTTGATAGGTACAGCGATTACCATTCATTAACATTTTTCGTATGGCAGACACATTATCCGGGATTACTGCTGACGGCGGCCTTCCTGTGTGTTCTTCATCCTGAAGAAAATTGCGACCTCTTCTAAATTCTCTAAACCATCTGAATACAGCAGCATGAGCTGGAGATTCATCACCAAAGTCTAATTGCAACCGTTGAACGCATTCTTCTTGATTGAATCCTGCTTTGAAATCGTAGAAAATCATAGCGCGAAAATGTTCTCACGTCAACTCTATTTTCTCTTCTGTTTAAAATTCATTCCACGTTAAACAAGATGAAGTAAGTCAGTAAGAAATCGTCTTCTGTGTTAAAATACTTTGTACTTTAAAATTAAATCGTTATTTTTATTTTGTAAATGTTCGTCTGCGCGTATCTCAAAAATTTCAGAGTAACCCTCGTATAAACACGAGAGAAAATCAAAAGACTAAATTAATATTTTGCTAAACAATTGGATAAAATTATTTTATTTTTACAAATGACTTATTGAAAAAAGACTTCTAGAAAAAATATTTCACTATGCTTTATGAAATTATCTTTCGAAAATATGATTGTATTATTATATGATACTAACTTATTAATAAAATTAATTTCTTTCGTGAATAACAAAAAAATTAAACCGTGATATCAAGTCATCTCATTATGTGAATCAGTTGGAAATTGTCGTGTAGAGAGAAAAGTTCATGCACTTCGAAAGTTCTCCTCTGGTATGTAGAGAATCAATCAGGATCGATCTCGTCATTTGATTGTGGTTCGAAATTACGAGACCAGCGCAAAAAGGTTAATTATGAATATCAATTGCGATTTAATCGAATCGAAAATTTGCAGTTGATAGCATATATAAAAGTTATGTTCCTAAACAACTATAATTATATGAGTATCACTTAAAAATATGTATACTCATTTCTATAAGGAAATTAATTTGAATTCTTTTAAAGGCAGCTTTCTATTGCAAAAGAGCTTGTTTTTTAATAGTAAACATTTCAGTAAATTATACATAAAATTTAAATATAATGTGTGTGTTACATCTTATATATTTATTGTAAAATTCTCAGAAATTTATATATATTGTGCACAGAGCAAACATATCCTGCAAAAATGCTTAAAGATATATCCTGAAATTTTGTTTCATTATCTAAAATGCGTTCTTTATAAAAATATAAAGAAAAGTTATATGGAAACAGCTGCATATTATTTATATAATTTTTATTATAAAATATATGTGGCTTTTATTATTATCGAAAAAAAGGGATGATGTAATTTTTGATTTTTAATTTAATCACTTGCATCATTTAAATTCGTAAGAAACGTTTTTATATATCTGCTCGAATATACTATGTTGACTTTCACTATTTATGGCAAACAAATAATAAAATTATTCAGTTAAGATGCTTTCTTCATTTGAGTTTGTAATAGCGTTGTTTATTATTCAAATACTTCACTTTTAATCGAGTTGATTACCGAATTTTTTTTCAATTCGAACACGTACTTTTAAATTTGAGATTATTAAAACATTTTAAGTGTAATTTTCGCATAAAAGTATAAAAAATAAAGCATAAGAATAAAACACTAAATTTACAAATTAAATATCAAAAACAATTTTACCAAATAAAAAAAAGAGTGAACTATTGAAAATAATTCATAAATATATATAAATAGTTTAATAAAAGCAGTTCATAATTAAATTCAACTATAAATTATATTTTATGACATAAATTATTGAAGTATTTCTGAAAAATAATTTTTTTATTTCAATTTTAGATCTGCAAAAATTTTCAATTATTTCGTATGATAATATATTTTCAATTACATTATTTACGTAAATTATTTTATTATTAAATAATCCGCAGCAGTATATAGTCATTAACATTTTTGGTGACAAATTTGTGATTAAAAATGTAACTGAATACTGAAAATATCGTTTCAAATTAAATTGAAAAGATATAATCTAATTTATTTATTATTGTATGCTATTTATTAGTTATACCCAGGAAAATCCAAAAATTATTTTTCCGGTTTGATGAGAAATTGTTTTGATTTAACAAATTTTAGTAAATTCACACTATCATAATGTGCATCTTTGTGAAAGTACATTAAATTAATTCATTCATTACAAGTATAATTCACATTACAATTTTATTTATAGTCAATGATTATTTTTATAGTTAACGATATCAAATTGCATATATTTAATGATCAGTTTTATTGAAATACAATGAAAAGAGACATCGTTAAATTTATAAGTGTAGCAATAAATTTAAACATGCACAGATTTTTTTTGAACTAAAGATATGAAAATTTTTGGCTGAGAAAAAACTCGCAGCATTCAGAATTCAGAAAGTATTCACGTGAATTGTAAAATTTAAAGATGAATTTGCACGCGTTTTATCTAATTTTCCTCAAATTAAATTTTGCTATAAATATTTTTCAATATAAATTATCTGATGTAATATTTAATAGGAGAAGCATTGAAACAGATATTATAGACAATTTTGTCTACATTTTCTTTCATAATAGATAAACAATATTTTAAATGTTTCATTAATTGAACATTCTGATTTTAATGAAATTGTATGTGTGCAAGTAAATTTAATCTTTTGTTAAATATAAGATTTTTGATTAATAATTTAATAAAATAGGATATTAAAGAGATAAATAATATCTGAGTTACATAGCTTCCTATGCTATTACAAATTATACTCTGACCAAATGATATATTTATTCTTAATAAAAAAGTTTAATGAACAGGCTATAGATATTGAATTGAAATTTCTTCTTTTTTACTGTCTCAATTTATTATAAACTGAGACAATAAAAAGAAAAAAAAAGTTACTACTCTAAATAATTGAATTCATTTTCTTATAAAAAGTGAATAATAATAAATTATAGATATATAAAAGTTAAAATAAAGCATAAAATGTAAAAAAAAATTAATTCAGTAAACATAACCTAATTTGAATAAAATAATTTAGATAAAATATGAAAATGCAAATAATTCCTCTTATTTTTTCCATTTTTTTCAAAATATAAATTATTTTTTTAGTTTGAATATAAAATCACATATTAACGTGAATGAAGAAGAAAAACTGTCTTTAAGTAATATGAGAGATTCATATATTTCTATACATATGAGAAATCTTCTAATTTTTAGTTCCACATAATAGCTTCATAAAATAAATTAGTGGGAGAATACATATTTAGAAAAAATATTCGGTAAATTATTGGTAGAGAATTTAACAGTGGATGAGATATGTGAGTAAAAAATAATAGATTAAAAATAGAATTGTACTTAAAGTCTAGAATACTAAATACATTTTATAAAATTGAATACTACAGAAAGTTACCGGAAATTGAACTTTTTAAAACAACTATACACAGATTTCACAGTACATTTCATTATTTGATTATTCCATATACATCAACTTATTGTTACATTATTTTATCTTTATGCACTATATTTTATGCATATAAATAATTAAATTGAGTTATATTATTTGCTAAAAACTATAAGGCATTGGACAGCATTATAATCAAAAATTTGACAAACTGGAGAAAAAACGGACAAAATAGATAAATAACTATCAGATCCGAATTACTTGTAAATTCTTCGATTAAAATTTAATAGAGTTTTAATGGCGGACACATTGAAAAAGCGAAAAAAAATTGTCGAGCGTATTCGACATGTCACTTTTACGTCATATGAAGTGAATTA
Source organism: Latrodectus hesperus (assembly GCA_037975125.1). NCBI lineage: Eukaryota > Metazoa > Arthropoda > Arachnida > Araneae > Theridiidae > Latrodectus > Latrodectus hesperus. The sequence continues at coordinate 49,016 of JAJQOW010001273.1, read as the reverse complement.
ATTGTAGATGATTGCACTACACATGTTTAATTATTAGGTCCTATTCTACCTTATTGATCTTCAATTTTACAGCTAGATCAGAGCATAATCAACAGCACCTAGCGCGAATATCGCAGAGTGCAAACAGAGGTGATGAGCACTGAATTGGAATGGTTGTAGTTGCACCAGCATCCTTCCCTGCACCTAGCCCTGAGTTGGGCTCTACCACTTAGATAGAAGCAGCCGGGTGGATCTTCGTGATTTTGGAGCAAGGACCAAGCAGAAGACTGCAAATACTTGGCCTGCCACCCACAGAGGTATCATTTCACTTGGAGGACATTGCGACCAAGCCCAGTTTAAACGTGACCCAGCCACCATTCGCGAACATGACTGATCTTTGGTCGGCCTGGATTCGAACTTACTACCTTCCGATAATGAGCACGACGCCCCTAGACTACCAGGCCTTGAATTTGGAGTGATCTCAGAAGATTGACATTCTGAGCCCAATAAAACTATAATAGGAAGGATGTTACAAAAAAAAATGATGCCTAAAGTATTTCAATATACAGACTTCATTAAAGATACCATTATAAATTTTTTTAAAAAAATTACCTGACTACACTTAAGTGAAGCTGAGTTATTCATGTGAGTACTCCCACGAAGAAACTCGCTCCTAGTAACGACAAAAAAATTCATTTAGGAACTTTTTGAATGTGGAGACAAATAGTGTAATTTGTATGGAAGAGGCATCAAATAATGAAAGTAATGAGAATAAAATGAGAGTATTTGGAAAAGAGAATTTTCACATATCGAACAAGAAGAAAAGGTGATGGTCCAACGATCATTTACAAAACAAGAAATGGCTCTTGATTGAGACACGTTTTTTATGACGCAGAAAATGGGAAAATGTTTCCTTTTACATCTAAAATTGGAAAAATGGGTTTTTAAAAATGTAATTTTGAAACAGAAAAAATAAGTCATTGGTTTGCCCGATTTTGCATCAGTAAAATGAGAAATAAGAAATGTTCTGATGAATATATTTTATTTTGCATGTGTTTCTTATAAAGTGTATACTAAATTTTTTTCGAATAGTACTTTATATAAAATGAGCAGTTTTTTTAATAAAATAAGCTTAAAATATCACTTTTAGATTTTTGTATAGGATTTTCTATTGCTCTTAGATCCTCTTAGCTAGATTACTTTTAGATATCCCGTTTTAATAATTTTCAATTTGAGTAATTATTTTATTGTTTCCTTATAATTGTTCCTTGTGCTACAATAGATTTTATAAAGATGAGTATCTATTGTAAAGATTTATGTGTCTTTTAAGTATTAAATGCATCATTTTACCCTATAAATAAATATATATAATAAAATAAGCATATTTAAATTATATATTTACTAAATTTTATCAAGTTATTGTTATATGGTTCTGATTGTCTTTTTCTTCCGACTTAATAGCCAACCTCCCATAGTTTAGAATCACAGTGATATGATGTGGTTGATATAAAACAAATGGTACTTTCTCTTCGTTCGTTGTGTTGAATTAGTCTGCAAATAAAAAAAAATTAATAATTTGTGAAAAAGGATTTTAAAATATCTGATATTCACAACATCAAGTTTTAGATTAAAAACCAATTAATAAATATTACTTCATTTAATTTTTGAAACACAGTAAAATTTTCTTTTTTAAAGTAATTTTCTAGACTATATTCTTGGTAATGATAAAAAAAAGTTATTTTATGTTGCCAATTTTATCATTGGACAGTATGAATGTTTATAATTTCGAGATAAAATTATTTACAATAGTCTTTCACCTGAAGAAATTTTAAAGGTTTGAAGAGTCTGAAAATACGACATGACGAGCTATTATTTTAATCCAGAACGCTTATTCCGCCCTGTCGATGCGATAGTTGTTTGGAGTTCCCCTATAGACCGTTAGGGGGCGCAGCGATCGATTATCGATGCTTTGCAATTTGTCCTTGCTAATCGGTAAACGCACGCTGTTTTTGTCGTGGCGACTAATCAACAACAGGCTCTAGTGTTAAGGATAATCGAAGTTCCTACCGTTAGTATGACAGCCCATGCAGTAGCAAACCTTGTCGAATTATTCATGCAGACAATTAATGATTCTTTTCTTTCAGTGAAAAAGGAAGAAAATATTACATAAATTGACAAGTTTATTTTTCAAAAAATTATAGTATATAATGTTAATTTTTCAAATAGTAACATTTCGAAAAATAGTTCTCTTTTCGAAGAAATAAATCCTTTTTCCTTACAATTATATTCTGGATTTGGCGAAAATATGTCAAAAGTTTTGTACTACGTTTACCGATAACATTAAAAGAAAAGGAAATTGAAATGCTTCAAACGCAATAAATATACCGTATGATTCGCTAATACCATCGGAATAATAAACTTACAAGACGTCAGCATTCTCATTTTGTAGCTTTAACGTGAACTTAAATATTAAAAAGTTTTCTTCTTAACAACTACTTAAAATTCTATTTCATCACCCACTTAATGCAAAAATTAAATATGTGAAAAATTATCATTTGCAATTGTGTCAAGAATTTTTTCAAATGATTACTATTTAAATTTGATAAATATTAGAAAAGAAGAACAAATTTCGAAGTAAAGGTACTAAAATATCATTACTATGGAAAAACAATAAAAATTCTTATGCGTTTGTTTTTAAGCATATCAGTATAATATACTGAAGCAAAATGAATTTTAACGAATTTATTATCAGGAAAATATACATAAAAATCAAAGAAGAAAATATTTTATAATGCTTCATTATATTATAATGAAAAGCAATTCAGAGAATAAAAAAAGAGATACATTAAAGATTTATTCCGACCAGTTTCTCTGAGATAATTTTCAATTGAGAGTAGTTCGCATAAACGTAATTATGTAGGCATGAGAACTAAATGAAAACACAAGTACATGTAAGGTGATATGCAAAATATATATTTTCAAGACAAAATAAATAAACTAAAATACAAATGAATTACTTTTATAAAAATATTTATGAATATTATGAAATGAATGTTTTCATCAAAGAGTATCCGAACAAAATATATTAAAACATTATATTATTTTAAGTACTTAATTATTTTTAATATTTATGAATATTATGAAATGTATATTAAAATCAGCAAAGAATATTTGAAAAAAAATCATTAAAATTTTTTAATACTGTATTACAATTAGCTCACCTTTTCTAAAATAGAAGGAAGTAGTTTATTATGTATCTCACACACTGAAAAAACACACACAATAGATATTCTTTTTATTCTCCAGTTTTTCATCTTATATTGCCAAACAATGTTTTATTATTTTTTTTAAATTCATAATCGTTTGCGATTAAGATTCAATGTTTTTAAATAAATTACAATCGTTACAACTCAGGAAATACATTTTTGCATATTCTTCAAGTATATTTATTTGGATTATTTATTTCTGTACTTTACATTTTATCTCCATTGATTTTTTTTCACATTTTAATCTCTCGTCACTGCACACACAAACGAAGCTTTAACTTAATTAACTTTCCAAAAGCAGCTGTCTTATTTTAGTGTTTTCTAAGTAACGTATTCAAAAAGTAAAACATTTATGTCAGAGATCTTAGGATACTTAAAGATTTTATAATTGATAGAAACTATCACTTTTTAATTTATGAGCAAATCGTGCTTTCTTAAGCACATTAATGAATGCTGTTGAAAAGAACAATTAATATAACTTAAGAACTGGCAGACTGCCAACAACAAGAGAAATACAATTATTAAACACACTGGTGGAAATTTGCCAACAAATTTTAGGAAACTACTTAGTTATAACATTATGCACATTAAAACTTTAATTCGAAGCGGAGACAAGTGTGCTTACCTCGTTAGTTTCTGAAGATTTTTATATAATAAGTATACTGTAATGATTGCTTTAGTTTTTTAAAAAATATAAATTTCCATTAAAAGATGAGAGCTATTTCTTGAAAGTGAAAAGAATACATTTTTTTTTATTAAAGCAATCATTCAAGAAGAAATCTTTTATTTGCTTTTAAAATATTCTGAAAATTGAGTAAAATAGTCCTGATGTGAAATTACAGTTTTTTATGGGAAAATAAAAGTAATTAATTTCGTCTTGTTTTACATAGCAGCGTGAGTTTAGTTAGCAAACATTAATTTATTGAAAACATACGTAAATTAAATGTAATAATTTTATTTCTTGTTAACAGAAGGTTTCTAAACATTTCAGAAGCTATAAATAATACATTTTTAAGTATATTACTATTTATAAACATTTTGGTGGTATTAAACAGATGAAAACGTATATTTGAAATTAATATAAAAGGTAATAATAAAATCTATAAGAAAAATAATAATATTTCAACAAATTTGAATGTGATACAAACATTACCATATTAAGGGATTTCTTTCGTAATAAGCTGTCTGTTTTTTTAAAATAAAGTGCAGGATATATTTAGAATAAACTTTGAACACATCTTTTCCCAATTTCACACACACAAGGAAATATTTATTTTAAAACATATGATGAAATGAAAAATTGCAATTCATCTTTGAATCGTTAAAGCACTTGAAAATGTAATTATGAGGAAGCCTTAATAATTTCTAAATTTTTCATGAAATCACCTCAATTAGTGGCCAACTAAAAGTAAAAAAATTGCTTAAAGGAATCACCGTCTCAAGTTACAGAGAATACTGCGCATTTAAGACCAAATTATGTAAATTATTATCGATACACAGGTTTACTTAAAACAATTACCTACTTTAAAAGTGAATATCTCCAACATGTACGTTATTTTCAACATTTTTTTATTGAGAAATCAGTATATACTTAGAAGGGAACTAAAATGGAAGGAATTATTCTGATTAGAGTCATTTTTTTCAAATTACTTACTATAAACTACCTCACGAAAATTTCCTTATTGAGTAAATTCTGAACTCTTGCCAGTGTATAAATTATCGTATTTTTTTACACAGTAAGAGGGATTCTTAAAAAAGGTTATAAATTATTTTAATAAATTGAATGACATGATTAAATTACTTTTTCTACAAACATATAGCTTCTGTAGCTCTCATAACAAAAAAACAACTTACATTCTTTTTCTTTTCGCATTTTTCAGCTGATTATTAAGAAATATTTTTAATTTTTTTAAATTTAATATCGTTTGCATAAAGGTTTCTTTTTTTATCAAATTAAAATTATTAGAATCTGATTTAAAATCAACAGTTTAATTCATTTTAGATTTTAGCATCATCTAATAATAATTGTTTTAACAAAATTTGAAAAAAAAAATTCAGTTTATGTTGTTGTTGTTGTTACTTATGACACTTGGACAAGCCAAGCTCGCGAATTAAGTCAAACGGGTGCGTCTTTCGTTTGGAACAGAGCACCACGAAGGTGAAAGTACGTGTTTGCTCTAATTAAGGTGCCTCGTAATTTTGAACCAAGGTCAGGTGACGAGGCCACACCTGAGCTGCCACCCTCTTCTCCACATCCACGCCACTCCAGCGGAAGGACTTTGGAAGTCACAGATTAACGTAGACACGTCCCCAGCCTACGGAGTTCCAGCAACCCAGTGAAGGAGAGTACACCGTGGTCACCCTCCCAACCACTGCCTGCGGCAAATGATGCTTCACTTTGCTGAGCTTACGGGAAGCGGCATGAAGCTACTGAGCCACTGGAGCTCTTCAGTTTATGTAAAATGCGCAAATACAACAAAAGAAGAATGATAACATATTTTGTTATCATTCTTCTTCTGAATTATTCGATAGATGTTTCGATATTTCATCACCCCTTAAGCACTTCTTCTACCATTTTCTTTCGAAATTCACTTCAAGTAGGAAATGTCTATTTTCCCATAAATACGTGTAGCTGATTTTATCATTGCATCAGCTTAAGTCAGTAGTTCTTATCACCTAGTTACATTTTTTAAACATTTTTATAACTGAATATTTGAACTTACTCCTTTATCTCGTTGACTAATTTAAATTTTTAAATTTGAAAATTATTAAATTTTCAAGTTTTTGTATTAATTTACCAATAAGAAAAATTCTAAATATGGAATGAAGTACCAAGATGGTAAGCTTCGTCAGAGGGTGTTGACCACATTGGCACAAAGTATGGCTTTTCTGCTCTGGCCCAAGACATAGTCTTAAAAAAATGCCAGTACACCCTAAAGATATACCAAAAGTTCAAACCAAAATATCAAGCCAGAATAAAAGAAGTAAAATTTAATCTAAAATATATAAGCCAAAATCTAACGTTGCCAAAATACATTTAATTTATAATAGTCATATTACAACCAGGTCCAAATCCATATCTAAATACACAATTCCAAATCTGCAAGAACCACACCAAATACTATATGTAAACAAATAAATACATAAATTAACGACTAAGTGTAAACACTATTGGCATTTCAAGCTTCTTAAAAGACCTTCAAGGCTTGGGTGACCCTTCTGTAGTATAAAACTATGCCTTTTACTTCACTTTTATAAGCATTGCTCTACTAGCCAAATAGTGTTTAATAAATTTAATTGGAATGTTATTATGAGTTAGAATATTTTCTAGTCTATTTATTTGTTTATTGATATTATTTAAATTATTAAATATATTATACATTCTATTAAGTTGATTAAAAATAATATTTTTATAAATTTTAATTGAAATGTTTGAATTCCAGAAAATTAGTTTATTAATTTTGAAATTAAAATTATTAGTTTTATGATATATGTCAGTATATGTATAGTTATCTTTTATCGTAATTAAAATATCTAAAAATTCAGTTTCTAAGTTATCGTTATTAGTTTTAATTAATTTTAATCCCTCAGGATATATGTTATTGTAAATTTTATCAAATTCTAATCAATTAAAAATTATAAAACCATCAATATATCTGCAGGCATAAGGCATTTGTATAACAAATGATTTTTCATAGTAATTTAAAAATAGATTTGCTAATAGACTTAAAATTTTGGAACCCTGGAGAATGCCGGTAACTTGTAAGTAAATCTTTTCTCCATAAGAAATATAATTATTACAAATGCAAAATAAACTAAGCTCTTTCCAAAAATTTATATCAATATCTAATACTGAATTAAAATCATAAAAATAAAACATAATAACATCAAAAAGTTTTTCAAGTGGAATGCTGGTGAATAAGTCTTTAAAATCATAAGAGAAAACAACATTAATTTTATGGGCAGAAATAAATTCAATAATAGCTTGATTATTCTTAATTATCCATGTATTATTTGAATTCGTAATGTTATTTAAAATTTTATTTAAATAATAAGAAAATAAATTACCAAATTTGTCTGCTTAAGTGCTGTATCCACATGTAATAAACCGAAATTTAACAGGGTTCTTATGGAATTTCGGATAGACTGTAATATATGGAATTTTAAAATTTATATTTTTAATTTTGAGTTTTTTATCAAAGTCAAGAAATTTTTTAAATATTGTTGTTTTGTTTGAATTAATAATTTTGTAGGTAGTTGAATTAGATATTTCTTCATTTAGTAATTGGTAGTAAAATTTTTTACATAAAAAGGCGTAATTATTTGATGCTTTATCTACAGGAGTAATAATGAAGAGTTCTTATAGTTCTTTTATATACTTCTTTAGATACATTTTATTTGTTCCTTTAAAATTCAAATTATTTACATTTGTTTTAAATTTGCAGTAAAAATTCCATTTCCACTGTGAGAAAAATTCTATTGGAATAGAATAGATATTAGAAGTCTTAAAAATAAGTTTATCGATCTCATTGAGAAAAAATTTAAGAATTTGTTTATGGTTATAATAATTAACTGGTCGAAATTTAGTACCTTTATTAACAATATTTCTGAATTCATCCTTCAATATGATATTAGTATTTACAGTAATTATATGTCCAAAAGTGAAATCTACGAATTTATTGTATTTCGGGTCATTACAGAAACAATCGGCATTTTTTTATTAATATTTTTATTACTACAGAATTTATAATAATTAAAGATATATCTGCCAAATGGTAAATCCTATTGAAAAGTACATTTAATTTCGCTATTATTTAATAGAAAAGATATGCTTAAGCTCTTTAATAATACTCGAGAATTTAATTTTATCATATAATGGATGCTTTAAAGGAATAACAAAAAAATCTGGTTTAATATTTTTATTAGAATTTATATTTAAATTTAGTTTACTTAGTTTATATTTAAAAATATCAAAAATTAAAATCTTAAAATGTTCATTATTAAAATTAAAGATATTTAAAAAAATCTGAAAGAAAAATGCATTGTTTTTTATTTAAACTCATAATAAAGTTTTTACAAAAAGAATAGTTATAAGAGTTTACAAATTCATTTTCTAATTCGAACAGTTTATCATTCCAATATATAAAGTTATTTATATTGTAATTGTTATGTTTTTTATATTAATTTTTCTACCACCTCTTTTATACCTTTTAGTCTTCTTATTATTAAGTTTAAAGTACATAAATGATTTAGTATTTTCATAGTTAATTTTCGAATTATTAAATAGATCAATACGTCCAAATGATACTAGGGTTTTATAATAAATAATATATTGATTTTCTTTAATTAGGCGTAGATTAACATTGATTTCAATATCTAAAATGCTTATAATAATATTATCGAAACTATGTACTTTGAAATGTTCAAATTAAATGTTAAAGCTTTTGTTGCTATTATAATGTTTAATATTAGATCTGGGTAGGTTTATGCGTAAATTAATCGTATTAAATGTTTGTTCAATATATTTAAATTTACAAATTTTGCACTCAATCATATATATATATATATATATATATATATATATATATATATATATATATATATATATATATATATATATATATATATATATATATATACATATATATGTATATATATATATATATAATATATATATATATAATATATATATATATAACATTGTAAGCTTTACAGGCTTTATTTAAAGTATAGGAGTTATCAATTTGTGACAGATGTATTGAATTTCGGACAAGTCTTACAGAGTTTGGAATTACAAGTATTAAAAAAAATGAATTTCTTTGTAAACATGAAATTATTATTAACAAAATCACAATCCTCTTTAAAATCAAAAATGTTCTTACTTACTGTATTGCAAGGGTCGTTGTTTATCGATCCAATTCCATACCATTTATAGGAATTGTACCGGACACAGGCAGCAGAATTATCTACTGTCTTTTTGTCATGCGCTAATATATTATTTTCATATTCCATAATGTTTAAATATATAAGATAAAACATGTAAATATATATATATATATATATATATATATATATATTTACATATAAATTGTTATTTCCTGTTTTTTAGAAATTTTTGCTTAGCGATGTTTTTATCTGCCGAAGCAGTATGTTTGTGTAATCCATAATATTTAAGCTTTGGAATCTGGACAGAAATATTCGAAAAACTTCTTCAATTATCTATAATCCAATTTTGAGAAAGATAAAAAATTTTATTTTTTCAAATCTCTTGTATCACTTATTTTTCTCATAAAAGCTTATCTACTTTTGATTTTTATCTAATTTTATCGTTTAAATTTGTTATTAATTTTTTAATTCAATTTCAGTCCACTACGTTAATACTTTAATATTTTAAAAATAGAAGTAATATAATGCTGTTATTATTAACATAAATGTACCTATGCCGGTTATAAGAAGGTAAATATTCTTTTTTATAGTGTGAATTATATAATTTTCCTATTAATATCTTTTTTATTATTTTTAATCATTAAATGCAATTACTATGCAAAAAATGCATAAGGTTAAATAAATTAATTCAGTTTAATTCCATCTAAATTAGAAAATCCTTAAAGTGCATGACAACCGATTTGAAATATACAAATAATTTTTCTTTTATGTTTTATGTTAAATATAGCTATAGATTCTAAACATAAATGATTTAAATAAATTATTCGAGCTACTCAACTAAGCAGAGAGTTGATCATAGGATTATAGTATAGAGCCTATATTTATATTAATCTTAAGTGTAATAGAATAAAAATAATAAATTGAAAAAATAAAGAATGGTACGCTTAAAGTTTGAAAGTGAATTAACAAATCTAAAGTGTTACAAAATTATTCAATTATTCAATTTTGATTTCCGTGAAACTTCACAAGTAAAATATAATTGTTAAGTGAAGTTTTTAAATCAAGAATATGATATTGATCGTACTAGAGAATAAAATTGTGTACTATTTTTTTTACCAAATTGTATGGAAAATTCTCAACCTGAGGTGAATTCAATAACTGATCAACGGATTCTATATATATTCAACAATTTACATTGACATTTGTCTTTACAAAAAACCAGAAGAAAACTTTTCTGTGTATCTGCATAATGAAGTCAGCTGGAACATTCTGTAAGCAATTCTTTCTAAATTAAATAAATATGCTAGAAAACTAGAAGCTAAGCAAATATTTATTTTTATTCAACCTATCAATTCAATCCGGAATGCATGCTAAAAAACAAAGTAAAAAGGACGAAAATAAATTTATACATAAGAGTGTTCATTCGGAAACACGTAAACAAAAACATTGATGAGGTAATGACCTCTGCCGACCACGTTACTATAATGGTCTTCCAAAAAAGAGTTACGATTTGTCGTCACAATGGTGCCAAAGTTCTTCAACCCTAATTCAAAATTTTGCACATTGGCATCTTTGCTGATAGATTTGTAAAAAAACATACGTACTATAACTCCTGATCTATGCTAAATGTTTTGCTGCTTTGGTGTTATCATTTCTTCACACTTTTTCCTCCTTATCACTTATTGATATAAAAAAATCCATCATCTGCTGTAAAAGATCATAAAAAAACCGATAATTGACTTATCAATTGACTTATTGATTACCCACTCTTGGTTATCTAAACATGTGTAAATGAATTTTCTCACAAAATCAATCGTGATAAATCGTAGCTTCTTTCTGTGTGACAGATATGTTTGACTCAAATCAGAATTTTTGGTACAGGGATAATACTAAATTTAACAGTTAAAAATTTATTTATAGTTCTATTAAGATATCTGTTTTTATACGAATAATATGCAATTACTCTCTTTTTTAGTATAAACTTTATTTTATAGCTCATATTCATAAATTATGTAAACATTTAACAGGCATTTGTCTTTTATAGGTTATCATTAAATCCGATTTTAATGTCAGTCGATAATTTTTATAGTCAGATAACTGCGAGGTAATTTAAGATATAATGCACTTAAAAATTTGATTTCAATGTTTTGAATTCAGTTTATTAAGATCTTTATCACTGTTAGTAATTAAACTGTAAAATCTTCAATGGAAGGATTTATTCCTGTCAAGTTAAATGTAGAAATACTAACAAAAATTTATATTTTTTCTCAAGATAAATTAAACATTGATATTTTGTTACAAATAGATAAATAATAGTTTTCAATATGATAATAATAAAAAAATCTAGCGAGTATAAAAAAGAGAAAGAGATATAGAGAGTAATTATTTGAGATGAATTTTCAAAGCTTTTCTAATTGATCATTTGAGAATCAAACTTTTTCTTAAAAGAATCGCTTTATTAAAGATACAATTTGTGTGTGTGTGTGTTCTTAAGACTCAAATTATATCCTCTAAATTATTGGTAAAGTTTTATATCACACTTTAAAATTGCTTTAAAATGCATTTTACACAAAATATGGATTTATAAACAGCAGGTAAAATATTGCAACACATTTAACTTTGTTGGAATTCGTAGTTATTCATGAAATATTGTAAAGGAATTGACTCATGGGAGATTTTGGGAATTTGATTCATAGCCGCAAATATTTCTTTTTCAGATTAAAGTTTACACAAGCATCTCAAAAAAGAGCCAAAGGATCAATTTATAAAATCAATAATAACAATTGGTAATTCAGTAACTTATATAACACTGGCAAATATTTTGAAAATGAATAGTATTATGCATTTATTATAACAAAAGTAATTTTTATACTAGAATCTTTAGAGATTATTGAAGATTTGGGTGTGAAATAAACAAACAGTGGGCGTTAGGAACAAATCTGTTAATGTTAATAATTATAGAGTATATATTCATCTTGATCCAACAGTTAATCAACTATCGAACATTCTACCTCCTTCGGTATTCTTCATCTACGTGTTTACACTACAGGTGTATACTAAGGATAAATATATTACTATTAATAATTCTCTTTCTCGCCGTGGCACGACAGCCCATGTAGGCCAAGGTCTACTTCAGTGCCCATATCTGTTTTCATGACCGAGGGCCCTGGGATGCAAAGCACATGTCCCAGTTAGGTGGTCAGCCTAACGTGAGATCCTCAGTGTTTAGTTCCCAAGCATGCTTGGTACTCAGTTTATTGACCCACTGAAGGGATGAAAGGCTGACTACTATTAATAATTATCAAGTATATACTCAACTTTAGTCAAATAATTGTTGATTTGGGAAAGTGTCACATATATATTCAAGTTTGTTTCACGCACATATCAAATAATATGCCGCTCAACTTGTCTAGTGGTCAGCGTGCCTGACTGCGGATAAGGAGGTCTTGGGTTCGAATCCCGGTTCGGGCATGGATGTACTTTCTCTCTCTATCTATACTGTCTTTGTCCTTTCCTTGTATGAATGATGTGTAAATGGTTGCCTACCCTATAAACGGGTACCTATGGCATGTGTGTAGAGCAAAGTCGTACTTTCACCTTCATGGTGCTCTGATTAAAACGAAACACGCTCCCAATTGGCTTAAATTCGCATATCCAAGGCATAGCGAGCTTGGCTTGTCCAAGTCTCATTAGTAACAACAACAACAACAAATAATATTCGCCTGTATGTACACATTCAATATGTACACACTCTTCATCTAATGTACAATAAATATAAATCAGTTAGTATAGATAATTATCTATAAAACATTCGGTTTTATACAACAGCTAGTTTATTGTTGATATGCGTAGATATCAAATTCAAGGTCCATGGAATGAACATATTAATGATTTTTCCTCCTCCGATATATATATATATTCCATTTACTGACAATTTACTAGAGATATTGCTGAATTTCTCTTCTTTTTTTAATAAAATGATTGATATTTGTGGTCACGTAATTCGAATCTTTTTTTTCCCCGCTTTCCCTAGATAACTTATAGAAAGAGAAACGTGAACAGTTTCGCAAATTATTGTTTGTGTATTAACCTTCACCTCTTACGATAGTGGGAAAGCTGACAGTTGAAATTTTTCGAGATGTATAACATGGGTTCATAATTACCTCATCTTACCGAAACAACTTGAAAGTAACGTTTAAGAAAATGTTCTGCGGTAACAACTGAATATTTTAGTATTTTTAATGGCAGCCTGGCTCATGCGCATGTACCATGGTGATTCTACTGCAATTATTCGAGACTAAAAACGTAATTCTGTTCGAATATTTATTATTTTTCGATTCAATACAATTTTTCTTAATAGAAATGGACTACATCTATTTTTATTTTCATTGTCACAATTATTTATAATAAATCGTTTCTGATTTTTTTATTTTTAATACTTTCGATTTTTTTCTATTTCTTATTGAATGAATATTATGAAAATAATATTTTCAAGCTGTAATGCAGTTTGAAAAAACTATTTCTTTAATGAGTGTTTTAAATAGAATATATTGCGAAATGTGTTTCATGATTTTTATAAATCAATGAAATTTTCTAATTTATATACTTAAAGTTTTTTTTTGAACTAACTTGTATTATGACAATTCTTTTGATTTATATATCAACAATCTTATTTAGTAACATAATAGTATCTAAAATGGAGTATTTAGAAAGCAATTGTTGTGATTATAAAATCTTTAAATAATATCCTGATGATTTAAAATATCCCTAGCGGTAAAGTTTGGAAGCTAGAGGTCCTGTCTCAAAAATTAAACGAGGTACAAGAGAAAAGTCAATTACAAATTTGAGAGAGCAACAATGACTCAATATCAACGATACTTTGCACACAGAAATGAGAATAAAAACACGCGTACATTGAGTTCTTAATTCTAAGCAAATTGGATTATGCAAATTATTTTTTTCACATACATATATTAGTGAATGTATTATAAGAATAGCATTAATCAATAATTTCCATTTTAGATAAACAAGCCAGGATAGCACGGTAAATAACTCTATAGCAATAATCGTAAAAGTGCTTAAGGACTACAAGCTGCATCTTTTTTTGCTTTTTCTTCCCAACTCATAAATGTTCAAAAATTAGTTTTCATATGGGGACATTATATCAAGAGCACAATTTATTTTGTTACTTTAAATATATCAACAGTAAAATTGTAGTGCGATAAAGGAATTTAACAGCGTGTTTATAATAATGAATATAATTTTTTATCTTCAGAAAAATCATTAAACTAGTATATTTCATTAATGAAAAAATTTACTAATTGGTACTGATATTTTAAAGTTGAAATTTACCAAAATCATAGAAAAAGAAAACATGTTCTATTTTTAGTGTCATACTTCAATAAATATAACGATTTAAAGGAGATATGTTTATAATATTTACCCATATATATATATATATATATATATATATATATATATATATATATATATATATATATATATATATATATATATATATATATATATATATATATATATATATATATATATATATATATATATATATATATATATATATATATATATATATATATATATATATATATATATATATATATATATATATATATATATATATATATATATATATATATATATATATATATATATATATATATATATATATATATATATATATATATATATATATATATATATATATATATATATATATATATATATATATATATACATATATATATATATATATATATATATATATATATATATATATATATATATATATATATATATATATATATATATATATATATATATATATATATATATATATATATATATATATATATATATATATATATATATATATATATATATATATATATATATATATATATATATATATATATATATATATATATATATATATATACATATATATATATATATATATATATATATATATATATATATATATATATATATATATATATATATATATATATATATATATATATATATATATATATATATATATATATATATATATATATATATATATATATATATATACATATATATATATATATATACATATATATATATATATATATATATATATATATATATACATATATATACATATATATATATATATATATATATATATATATATATATATATATATATATATATATATATATATATATATATATATATATATATATATATATATATATATATATATATATATATATATATATATATATATATATATATATATATATATATATATATATATATATATATATATATATATATATATATATATATATATATATATATATATATATATATATATATATATATATATATATATATATATATATATATATATATATATATATATATATACATATATATATATATATATATATATATATATATATATATATATATATATATATATATATATATATAATATATATATATATATATATATATATATATATATATATATATATATATATATACATATATATATATATATATATATATACATATATATATATACATATACATATATATATACATATACATATATATATATATATATATATATATATATATATATATATATATATATATATATATATATATATATATACATATATATATATATATATATATATACATATATATATATATATATATATATATATACATATATATATATATATATATATACATATATATATATATATATATACATATATATATATATATATATATATATATATACATATATATATATATATATATATATATATATATATATATATATATATATATATATATATATATATATATATATATATATATATATATATATATATATATACATATATATATATATATATACATATATATATATATATATATATATACATATATATATATATATATATATATATATATATATATATATATATACATATATATATATATATATACATATATATATACATATATATATACATATATATATATATACATATATATATACATATATATATACATATATATATATATATATATATATATATATATATATACATATATATATATATACATATATATATACATATATATATACATATATATATATATATATATATACATACATATATATATACATATATATATACATATATATATACATATATATATATATACATATATATATATATATATATATATATATATATATATATATATATATATATATATATATATATATATATATATATATATATATATACATATATATATACATATATATATACATATATATATATATA
>JAJQOW010001273.1:0-27500 GCA_037975125.1 Latrodectus hesperus | reverse complement strand
TGGTGTAACAGTTTCGGAACTCAAGCACAAATGTGTCGCTATATGCATTATAGTTTGCGCATAACTGTGCGAAAAGTGTCGTTTGTCTTTTAGACTTTGATGTTTTAACAATTTCGTAGTTGACTTTTTCATATACCTCGTTTACTTTTTGAGAAGGACCGCGGGTAACTTTCATATTTTACTTATGGGAGGGCTGATTTTCTTGTAGAATACCCTCAATTTCTAAAATCCCGACACTTTTTTTTATAATAGTATCGCCAAACGTTGTTCCAAAGATAAGATATAAAGTTTGATTTTACTGAGTGTCCTGTGTAATAATTTAAATGGTGTTTTGATTCACTTACACATGAGACAATATTTCCATAAGAATTTAATATATTGCTATCATTTCAACACTTCTTTCAGAAATCATGGAAATTAAGGTATAAATAATTCAAATCGAGATCTGGTATGAAAGTAATATAAAGGCAAGGGTTTCTAGTAATAAAAATACATTTGGTGAAAACGAAAGTATTCGCTAATAAATTGGAAAACTTATCTAATGTGCTTGAATTTGATTTTTTAAAGCTTCTTAGTACTACGTTCTTTAAAATAATATTTTTTTCTAATATCCCTTGAGATTCTTGGAAACTATACGTCAGATTTCCTAAGTCTTCAAAAAAATTTTTGATTTAGAGAAAATATTAAATTCCGATTAAATTGGATTCTCTTCGATCTGGTTTTAGAGCTAATTTTAATCCTTTAAAATTGGCTGAGTTTTAGAAGAAAAAGAATGGAATTCTAAATACAAAATTTTTAGGAATGTATAACTGCACTCGCTTTGAGAAGGAGTTATTGAAGCAGAGGTTAACTTATTCTTCTGCACCTACGTGTGTTTGTGGTGCTACATGAAAAATGTTGTTACTGTTGTACTAGCATGCTTCCCTGTACCAAGCCCGGAGTTGGGCTCTACCAATTAGATAGAAGCAGCCGAATGGAGTATTCGTGACTTTGAAGCAGGGATCAAGCAGAAGACTCCCAATACTTGGTCTGTCCCCCAGAGGTATCATTTCACTTGGAGGACATTGCAACCACACCCAGTTTTAACGTGTCCCTGACTCCATTAGTGAACATGACGGTTCTTCGGTCCATGCTGGATTCGAACTCACTACTTTCCGATAATGAACGAAGCCCTAACCAACCAGGTCACTGTGAACCTACGTGAAAGAGATAGATTCCAAGAAGTTTTCAAGGTTTTCTCTATTGAATATTATATTCAATAGAGAAAACATTGAATATTATAACTTAAACGCTTGTTTTATCTTTGTAAATTTATAGACTGCTTATATAACGAAAGATTATAGCATATGAAGGAAATCATGTTTATATATAATTCCGTTTTTGAGTCATTTTGGTATATTTTCCTCATTATCAAAGTAATTTACGAATCAGAAAGAATAGGATATTGAAAATTGGTGCAATTTTCCTGTATCTATTGTATTTATTTTACCATATTTATAAAGAGGTGTAAATTATAATAATATATATACTATAAAAAATCTATATGTATATGAGATATTTCATGCATTTATATATTATATTTTGATAAACCTACATTTATACAAGGAAAGATAATTTCTGACAGCAGAAAGAAAATTCGTACTACTGTATTATTTCGTTTCCTTTCGATTAATAAATTTTCATTTTTATTTTATCAGCGAAATAATTATTTGATTATTTGGAAAAATATGATACGAGAAATTAATAATGTTCATATGTATACATAAATATAAATATATAATATTACATGAAAATAGGTGTAATAATATTATAAATACTATTTACTATAAGAAATATACTTTATTTTATCAATTTTAGTATTTTAATTCATTTATGGTGTGATAAATTTATTCAAATTGCGTATATGAGGAATGATTTCGATTAATGAAAGACAGTTTAAATCAATGCCTTATTTTTTGTTTCAGCTCTTTAAATGGAAATATATTTCTATTTTATTACAAAAGTAATTCCCGAATCAGGAAAAATAGGATGTTAAAATTATTGCAGTTTTCTGTACTTAAACTATATATTTTTTCATACTAGAAATTCGGTATAAATTCAGGAACGGAAAAATTGTACATATATATATATATATATATATATATATATATATATATATATATATATATATATATATATATATATATATATATATATATATATATATATATATATATATATATATATATATATATATATATATATATATATATATATATATATATATATATATATATATATATATATATATATATATATATATATATATATATATATATATATATATATATATATATATATATATATATATATATATATATATATATATATATATATACATATATATATATTTATATATATATATATATACATATATAAATATATATATATATATATATTTATATATATATATATATATATGTATATATATATATATATATTTATATATATATATATATATATATATATATATATATGTATATATACATATGTATATATATATATATATATATATTTATATTTATATTTATATATATATATATATATATATATATATATATATATATATATATATATATATATATATATATATATATATATATATATATATATATATATATATATATATATATATATATATATATATATATATATATATATATATATATATATATATATATATATATATATATATATATATATATATATATATATATATATATATATATATATATATATATATATATATATATATATATATATATATATATATATTAAAAATCTCTGTCTGTCTTTATATATATATGAGACATTTTTAGATTTTACATACTTATTGTATTCTAATAAATTACTTATATTATTTACATGATAAATGATTATTTTTGTGACATGAAAGCTGATTTATGCCTCTACATTATTTTGTTTTAGCCTTTTTAATAGATTCATGTTTTTACTTTATTATCAAATAATTCGCGAATCAGGAAGAATAGGATGATAAAAATTGGTGTAATTTTCTATACTTTTGATCCTATACTTGTGATAGTTCTTAAGAAATTTCTTCTCAAAAACTTCCTGTAGTGTTTCTTTCCTGCGTAGTTGATGTGAAATTTTATTTATGACCTCCATTTTGAAAAGCATCTCAATTAGAACGCTTTATCTCTAGCATAATATCTCCCCGTCTCGCTCGGTTGTCGCATGGGGCCAGTGAGCGCGCAGACGATATCCAACTCAATGACTCAACATCCCCAGAGAACATCTTTATTTTCATTCTTTTTTTCTTTTTCCTCTCTCGAGTGCAAGCGATTTTTATTTATTTATTCTTTTCTCGGGTCGTCTTCTTTCTGCGTTTGTTTATTTATTTTCATTTTTGGAACATCTCTACTTTTTTTTTTCTTCTTCTTTTTACTCTTCTGGGGGGTTCCGGATTCATCGTGGACTTTTTGTAACCCTCTCCTTTTAGCCTATTTTTCTAAGAACTGGCAACGGCTCCGCACTCTCTCGATTTATGGATTTCCGAGTTGAGTTGCGGGGATTAATGATTGTTGGGCCTCGTCCACGAACACGTCTTCAATGAACTCTCTCTCGCTCGCTTGATGAGGGATAAGAAATGGAAGGGTGGGGAGGGGGACAGAAAAGAAATTTTGTCTCCTCCTTGACAGTCGAGGACATAAATAGCAGTCTTAGAAAATGTTTTCTTTATGTCTACTTTATTCGCATATATGTTTTTTGTGTGTGTTGTTATTTCCCAAATCTCATTTTTCGATGTTTTCTCGCTCTTCCGGCATCTAATAGTTATTATTTTGTTTGAGTTAAAAAACTTCCACCGTAACCGGTTCTTGAAAAATATCGTCTGCTATCTCGAGCGAAAAGGAACAGGTGCTGGGAGTTACAATGTCTTACGTTTTCAACAAGGCAGACGAACTCTTTTTTTTTTCCAGTTGGCAGCTTATCTAATTTCACACATCATTTTTGGATAAAAAATGTATTCTGGTAGTAAACCCCCAATTTTCAGGAATATTTTTAAAAATATACGTAATTTTTTATAGAGCAACAGTTTGAAAAAACTTTAGTTTTTTAAAAATCCATTAATAACGATTTTTAAAATAAGGATGTAATGAATTTTTGTGAGTTAGCATAAGCTAGTTTACAATGTAAACAAAGAAAATGAGAAATAGAAAAAGTAATTGTGTATTGTAGAATAATAATAATAATAATATTTGAATTTATAATGATAAATTTGTGGTCTTTTATTTTAATCCAAAAATATTAGGTTAGAATACTTATGGATTTTCTCAAATAGCTTAAATAATTTCATTAAATAAAATATTTTTGTAATATTTTATAGTGTGCAGTATTTTATTTAACGAGTAAAGTTCTTAAACAACTTTAGGAGTGTTTATTTAGTCTGCGAAAATTAAGTAAATCTGGTTTAGTAAATCTGAAAATTATGTAAATCTGGAAACTCTGAGCAGTCATCTGATAAAAGATATTGTTTCTCAAAAATTTAACTAATAGCATTTATTGCTTCACTTTTTATATTTATATATGGCGCAATTTAAAGATACAGAATGCAATGAATTAAGTTTTAGTATAAAATCTAAATTTAAAACATTTAATATGTTTAAAATAAAAATTTTTTTAGTTAAAATTAATTTGTTACATTAATTTGTAATATTATTAAGTATATAAAATTATACTAATACTAATTATTCTAATATATACTAATTAAATAAAATTAATTTAAATTTATTTGTTTTATTAGAGATATTATATTTTAAGATTATTTTGAGACTGTCTCAACTACAAGAAATATATTTTCTAATATAATTATGTGTTAAATATATTTTAGCTCTGATTTAAAAAATATTAAATACTTATCTGTTTTATTAAACTCTTTGCCAAATAATTTTCTAAATCACTACTATTCTTTACCTGAATAATGTTTAGCAAATTTTTCTCATTTTTTAACGTTTAGTAAATAAAAATTCTAAATAATTTGGATATTATTTTTATGCTCGGAATTTTCCATAAATACTGAAGATTAAAGGATGTCTGAGAATTTCATCTCGATTGAAAAAAAAAATTCCAAATATTCTTCTAATTCAATGGGAACGACTAAATTAAAATAATAACGTCCTATTCGAAAATAATACCAATTCATTTGCGTAGTGTAAGTTGACAAATCTTGATTCTTATTCAAGTTTCCTGAAATAACCCTCATTGAATGATCAATAAATGAACAAAATGCTAGCAAAAGTTAAGGATCTTAAAATGTTGTGGTCATGCTGCTTGGCGCAATTTAATTTAGCTTTGTTTACTATTCAAGCAAATTTTCAATTTGATGTATGCATTTCATTGTATTTTGTTCTTCATGTTTAAATAACGTCAATAAGAAATTTTCATTTTATGAAATTTTGCTTTCAGCACATTATAAGTAAAGAATTTGGGACATTTGATTATTTTTTCAAGATTGAGGAAACATGTGGGACTTATGGCAAGATTTAGAAAAAAAATCTTCTTCGTTATTTTTAAATTTAACTGTTCAATCGTTTACATTCTAGTTTGTTAACTGCTATAGTCACTAAATGCTACCAATCATCTCTTAATTTAGAATTATGTTAAACGACTAGATAGGTAATATTGTCAGTACCCTTTAGTTATAAAACCACAAGACCAAAAGGACGAAGGCTTTACCAGTTTAAAGCATCAACTCTTTGCGAACTCTGTTATTTGACAAGTTCAAGTTCGAATCATATTCGAATCACTTTAAAGTTACGAAAGCGGATCATCTAAAATCTTTATATAATGTCTAATTTTATTGCCGTAGAAAAAAATCATTTGTTTGTTAAATTTAATTTGAATAAATTATTTATTAAAATTATTTCTGATGTTTGTTGGACTTCTATAAGCTCAAATAAGTTTGACTATTTCAAGGTGAAATCACTGCAATATTCATATTATATTGCATTTACTAAAGGGGGTCTCCTAATATTTTTAATATTAGAATAAAATTAGAAACTACTAATAGTTAATTTAAATTTAAATGTATCAACTTTTTATTCTTAAAGATTGTTGAAATGAATGTATCAATGATAATTTAACCATTTTCATTAAAAAGTGGTCATTTACCACAGAAGAATCAAGATATATAATTCCTAATCAAATGATGGCTGCGTAAGTTAGTTTTGGCTGTTGGTACACGTCTATCAAAATAGCTACAAACATGAAATAATCATTCTAAAAATGAATCCAAATGTGTGTGTAGTATAAGGGTTATGTTTTATAAAATACATTGCATATAAAATTAAATTATCTGCTTCATTGTTTTGACATCCTTTGTAAATGGAAAATAAATTGATAGTAAATGTTTTCATAACAGATTTAATAGCTAGAAAAATTAGTTCCTAATGTTGATATAGCTTTTCTTTATTATTTTGAATTTAAGTCAGAAAATCAAAAGAAATTGAAATTTGTTTCTAACTGAAAAATTTAAGTAAAAAAAATGAATGCTGAAGATTCAGAAATATTGTAATATTTTGAATTTCCATAAAAAAATTGTAAAAACAGAATATTCATTTTAAGAATATCCCTTTTGTGCCAATTAAATATATAAGAATGATTTTATTTATTTCTAAATTCAAAAAATTAGTACGTTTTAGAATCTAAATAAGAACAGGCGTTTTAGATATTTATGCGTACATTGATAATACATGTTGATTACAGGCAATTATATATATATTAGGTCTACCGGAAAGTTCTGTCCGCTCCGGTTACAATCACTTTCAACAAGTATTCAACTTAACAAACCATTTCCGACCCTATTCGGAAACTAGGGTTTGTGTGGAAGTATTCGAGATGGGTGCCACACGAGTTAAGTGAGAAGAATTTGAATGATCGAATCATCATATGCACATCTCTGCTTGCACGCAACAAAATCGAACCCTTCTTGGACCGGATCATAACTGGGGATGAAAGGTGGATTACCTATGAAAACATCATAAGAAAAAGGGCATATTGTGAACCCGGAAAACCTGCCCCCTCTACCTCTAAACCGAAGTTGAGCCTGAACAAGAGAATGTTGTGTATATGGTGGGACATTCGAGGACCAATACATTTTGAGCTGTTGAAACCAAACGAAATGCTAAATTCGGAGAGGTACTGTCAGCAATTGGATAAATTAAAAACAGCACTCCAAGAAAAGAGGCAGGCGATGTTCAACAGGAAGGACATCATACTGCTTCATGCAGTGCCAGGTCACATGCTGCTTTGGGGACTCGTCAGAAAGTCGCAGAGTTAGGCTGGGAAATTCTGTCTCATCCACCATACTCTCCGGACCTAGCACCATATCATTATCACTTGTTTCTCTCCTTACAAAATTTCTTGCAGGGCAAACAATTCAAGAACGAAGAAGATATCAGACAAGCACTGATTCAATTTTTGGCCTCTAGAGATAAGACATTTTTTAAAAATGGGATATACAAACGCTGGCAAGAAGTCATAAATATAATGATGGCAATTATATTATTCAATAAAGTTTATCCAAAGTACGAATAAATGTATTCCTTTGTTTCATTCTAAAACGGACAGAACTTTCCGGTAGACCTAATATATATAGTCTTTGCAGTAAATGTCAGATAATTAAAGTAAGGCCGATATGCTTTTATTTGCACTGAAAAAGCAAATGAAACAGAAAAATATCAGCCATTTTATTGCTTCAGAACTAGCTGACAAAGTGAGTCTGTTTAGCAGCTTTGTGATTTCAGGTATTCATGAAATCGAAAATTATTTTTTAAAGCAATGATTTTTAAAAGGCTAAAGCTTGAAAAAAAAACGCGTTCTTTAATAAGAATAAATATTTTGGAAAAATAATTAGGTGTCTTAAGTAATTTAACAAATTTTAGTCCAAAGACAAGTGTTCACTAATGCTGAAGTTGATTGAAAGCTTTAGAGCATATCAAATGAACAGAAATCCTTAAGACTGTCAGAAACCCTAAGAAAACGTTCAGTTTCTTCAAGGAACTTTAAGGCTTACAGGATGATTAAATGTGCCCAGGAAAATATTTAATGATAGGTTTGGTTTGTTTGTCGCTCAACGGTCATTTTTTGCACATGAGGGCAATTAGACCGGGACCTACGATTTAAATTGGATTCCGAACCACTACTAACATCCATACCCATGGTGGGAATCGAACACACGAACTGTTGAACCAAAGGCAAGAGCGCTAATCATTCGGCTGCCAGCTCGGCAATATTTAATGATAAGATGAGTAATGTAGATGTAATCTGCGACTTATTTCATATATATGTAAATTACAAAATTTGGAATGTAAAGCCATGGACATTTTTTTCACGCATTTATATTTTTTTCAGAATATTATGGATAGAAAACAAATTTTATGGTTTAGAAAATGATGTTAGTGTTTACTAACTGTCAGTTTGTCTCTGGTATTAAATAAACAGTTTGCGTTAATTCACATTGCCAGTCTATTAGAACAAAGCTATTATAAGTCATTTTCGTGGCTTAGAATATGATTTTTGTACAGGCTTTTAGAAGATGATAGACAAAGCATAAATGAAAACCCTGGTACCGTATCAGCTGTTAAAAACTAATCCGTGGTACTGACCACCTACTTCCCTTTTCGGATGACTTTTCACGGATTTTCAATTGTATTTATTTAAGTGATCAGAAGAAACAAACTCAATCACAGCCATAATTAAGTATTAGAAGATGAATACGGAGTTTCGGTTTTGAACATGCTCCAATGTCGGGGTGTTTTTTTTATTTTTTTATATTATATTATATATATATAATATATATATATATATATATATATATATATATATATATATATATATATATATATATATATATATATATATATATATATATATACATATACATATATATAAATATATATATATATATATATATACATACATACATACATATACATAAATATATATATATATATATATATATATATATATATATATATATATATATATATATATATATATATATATATATATATATATATATATATATATATATATATATACATAAAGATTTTTTCGATTTTTCTCAATTTTGTTATTTGAATACAGTCTATGGTGCATGAAAGTTTATCTTTAAAGGCAAAAATATGCGATGAATGTTAAATATATCTTACCATTATATTCATTTGTTAGGTTGACGATTCCACCTCAAACACCACTTCAGACAAAAGTACTTTCTTGAAACAAAATACACGTTTTATTTCCCGTTGTTCTAGAATGGGAGAGAATTGTATCTTTAATCTTTCATTCTGAAGAGTACCGTTTTACCATTAAACTATGTAAAAATTAAAGATAAGAATTTAAAAATTGGAAAAGACTTAACAGATTTCTGGCTGTAAAACTCGGAAGTTAGTAGTTCTATTTCAAAAGCTTAACAAGGCAGAAGAACGTGCTATTTATTAGCTGTTTACCATCACCACTTTAGTACTAAATGACAAATTAATCTCAGATTATTTTATTAAAATCTAATAATTTATTTAAAAAAACTCTATTCTCTGTGAATACCTAATATTTATGTTTACAAGCATTTTAATAGAAGTAGTTAATAAATAGAAGTGTAGAAGCATAGTAAAATATTTGGCCCAGATGCCGTATAATCCAGGATGCTAAAATCTGAGTTTGATAATTTTTTGGCGGATTTTCTAATGTATCTGGCAACCCGGTTTTTACGTCGTCATAGATGTGGAGACCTATAAAAATTATGCGGAAAATTCTATTTTGGCAACCCCAGTATTCACGTCAACGCACACGTCATAATACGCCATTTTGGCAACATTTCTTCATCGCCAAAAAATTTCAGAATTTGGAGTCCTGGATTATATGGCATCTGTGTCCAATATTTTAGTTATAAAAAATAAAACAAATAAAAGCTTAAGATAGGCTTTTCAAATTTTCGAAAGATTTAGACGATACTGAATTCAAACTTATTTTAAAATATCTTGCTTTATATGACTCAACTAATAATTATAATTATCTCATAATCAAGGACATATAATAAGGTACTGTGAAGAAATTATTAAAAATATATTATTACCAAGAATTCAAGCAAATAAATATTGTTGGATAGAGAAACGTTTTTGATTAATTTATTAAAACTACTTCATAAATTTAGATGTTTTAATGCAGTTAAATTATATTTTCCACAAAAAATGCCATTCGCTAGCTCTTACACTGATTCTTTTCAATTTTATTGCCAAATAATTCTTACTAATTGTTAATTTATAATTGTTTTCGAAGGAGATCCATTTTTTTTTATTAAAATCATCCCATCATTGCATTTTATGTTTTCTTAACAAGCAAATTAAACATTTATATATTACTACAATAATTATCTGTTGATATAACTTTATGTGAACTGTGAGAAATCTTTGAATATTATATTTAGTCAATTCGACTTGCATGTAAATGACGTGAAGAGAAGTTTTTTTAAACTTCTCAAAAATAATAGTTGAAAATATGAACCCCAGATGACTTTTAAATCAAAATTGTGAATTGAAGTTTTTTTATGCAGGAATAAAGAATTATGTATGAATTACTAAGCAGAAAAAAATTATAAAAACATTTGCAAAATCAATCACATTCATTTTTATTTTAAGAAAATATAAGTAATGCGAAATCGTTTTTATTGAAGGATGTCTTGTTGCATGATGTTATCTGAAGTTTCATTATCGGTTGTATTTATTTAACCTTTCGTTTGAGCATCTGGGAATTGTTTACGTTCCTTTTAGCTCTTGAAGAGGGAGTATTTTAGAATAACTGATAGGATTGTGTAAAATTCACCGAAGAGTTAGTTATTTGACGCTTCTATTTTAAATGAGCGAAAGGGCCTTCAAAGTGAGCTCTTGTTTGCGCTTTTCTGTCCCATTGTACCTATGAAAGATAAAAATAACTGCTTAGTAAAATAAAATCAACTTTTGTTTTATTTTTTAGCGTTGTTTCATAGGTCTTGGTTTGTTGGAAACACAAGCATTCACATTTTTGTTTTCATTATGTTAAATACACTTAAAAATAAAATGTCCTTTTAGGCTATTACATAAAAATTTATTAATACTGAATACATTTTTTTTAAAAAATCTATTGCTTTATTTCACAGGATTTTCATAAAAGTTCTCAAATATTTTCGTGATTAATATTTCATAAAATGATAACGATATGAATCAATCTATGATAATTATTCATAAAATTAATATATTTTCTTTTATAGTGTGACTAGTTTTATAGAGGGTAAATGAGTACCAAGATTTAAAAAAAAAATTGAGTGATTTTCAGAACTTAATGAATATTTGTTTAGTGTTTGTATTTGTTAATCTTTTAAATTTAGTTGAGTGATAGATAATAAAATAATAGAAATAACTTCATCTGATTGGAATTCCACTCGTAATTTTTTAGAGTGCATTTATATATATATTACATATACATATATATATATATATATATATATATATATATATATATATATATATATATATATATATATATATATATATGTATATATATATATATATATATATATATATATATATATATATATATATATATATATATATATATATATATATATATATATATATATATATATATATATATATATATATATATATATATATATATATATATATATATATATATATATATATATATATATATATATATATATATATATATATATATATATATATATATATATATATATATATATATACATATATATATATATATATATATATATATATATATATATATATATATATATATATATATATATATATATATATATATATATATATATATATATATATATATATATATATATATATATATATATATATATATATATATATATATATATATATATATATATATATATATATATATATATATATATATATATATATATATATATATATATATATATATATATATATATATATATATATATATATATATATATATATATATTGAGGTACTGTCTTTTGTTTCTCATGACGATATATTTAGATGAAGTTACCTAATTCTTTTCAGTTACCCAGATCTGATGATGATCCCAATGATGTCTTATATTTAAGATTTTGTTAAGGATGTGGTATACACTAGAAATGTGTTGATCACTGATGATTTTAAGGGTCAGAATTTAAACTAGAATAGTTGATCTAAATGCCGACTTGCTTACAATATTTTTCTTTTTTAAGGACTTGACAGTTGGCCGTGGCGAGAGTTTAGAGGGCTATTAGTACTTGCCCTCTCACCACTGATTTCTATATGCAAAATAATAATATAATTTCGAAATGCAATGGCCAAGTGAAGAATCAAATTCCAATAAGGAGGAAATGTATATCATTTGCAAATTTTGCCATTTATTACTTATTTCCATGCCTAGGAGTATACTAGACGAAGTCCACTCACTTTCAGAAAATGAAAAACAAGCGTAGGAATCTTGTACAAGTCCTCGAGAGACAACCCCAGACACTCAAAAACGTGTGCCGGTGATGACTGTTCATTTTGGTATTTAGGATAATTTGGATATATTTTAAGACCTCTTTCGAAAGTAAGTCGGAGGCCACTGAAGAAACGGGAAAGTGTAGTCTGAACATACATATCGCAACCAATATCAAGAGATCTAACAAGACCATCATCTTGATATGACTCGATATGACTTGATTTGACTTGAATGACTCGGGGAATGAGCCAAATTTGCCTGTCAGCATCTCTTCTGATGGAATACAATTCAAGATATGTCAGTGACTCAGTAACTGGGTAAAGGTTCTTCAGAACCTTCCCTCGCCAGAACGTCTGCCATTTCATTCCCCCATATGTCAACATGCGAAGGAATCCATTGGAAGTGCCTTTCACAAAGTGACGAGGTCTGCTTAAGTTTGTTGAGGATTGCGATTCAGGCTTTATCACCAACTCTTTGCCAATTAGAAAGATATTGGATGGCGCTGCGACAGTTAGACGAGACAAACACTGCTGTAATATCTAGTAATACATGTTGTGGTACAGGGGAGACCCGAACTGTGCCTTATGATCAACTGGTTTGGAATACTTACCCCCAAGTGCCTCGTAATTATGAACCTCGAAATTAAGAGCTCAGTAGTGTTTTATATTGACATCACTGGGCAGTAGACAGACAGACAGACAACTAGAAGAAGAGGTTCTGTTCTATTCCTATTGGCTATCAGGTTGTGCCTCTACCTCAGTTTAGAATGTCTGGCACCCTGCGCAGAGTGCCAGGTGCCCGCTGGGAACTGTAATTTGGAAGTGCGAGCCTTAAGAGGCTCTCCAGAGCGACACATTGTTTGAGAGACGAATGCTTTACAAAGGTAGGGCTTTCAAGCCTACAGTGATCAACGCAGAAGATCACTGTATCACAGTTCGGAATACAAATTTGAAATAACAGAATTAATAGGACAGGATCAAGTAAAACAGAAAAATAAATGTTAAGAGGATCTAAATAAATTTAAGTAAGGATGGCTGAAATATTTACATAATTTACGAACAGAAATTGATTATAGTTAATGTAATTTAAAAGTCTATAGGAATAAAAGGCAATTAGTTCTTTACATGTCTTGAAACACTGGGCAGTAGAGGAAGTCACACTTGAGTTGGCTCCCTCTTCTCCACATCACATCAGCTGAAGAACTATGGATGTTACTTAATAATATGGACACGTGCCCAACCCAAAGAGCTCCAGCAACCCAGTGAGGGAGAATGTGTTCACCCTCTCAATCACTGCCCACGGCAAGTGATGCTTCACTCAGCTGATGTTACGGGTAGCAACGTGAAGCTACAGAGACGAAATATCCCCGCTTAATTCTCAAATACCATATTATCATCAATCAGTTATAATCACCCAAATATCCACATTCAATTCTCGACTGGAGACTACGAATTCCTCCGCAATTGCCATTAATTTAAGGCTACTGGGCCACTGTAAAAAAACAATGCCTGCAATATTTATCAAGAAAAGTAAAGACAGAGCAATTGATAATTTTGTAACTTTTCTCCAAAATTAAGGAATAGATCATTATGCCTAAATAAAATAAATAGTATAATAAATAATGACCAAATTTTTTAATTTCTCCAAAATCTTTAACCACATTACTCGATTGATGATATAAGTTTGGTTTGCATTTATATTCTATATGTTATCGATATCTATCGGTAATTTAATTTTTGGAAATGGTTTTTTAATGTAAAATTCAATTAATGTATATAAAAGCGAAAGCAAATATATATATACATACATATATATAAATATATATATATATATATATATATATATATATATATATATATATATATATATATATATATATATATATATATATATATATATATATATATATATATATATATATATATACATATATATATATATATATATATATATATATATATATATATGTATATATATATATATATATATATATATATATATATATATATATATATATATATACGTGTGTGTGTGATTATCTATGTTCGTCTCTCTCTCAATGTCTTTAAATGAGTTAATTTTTAATTTCGTTTCCCGTCCTTTTTAAACTGCTTTTAAATTTTGAATAGACTTCATGTCTATTTTTTATTTATTAATTTTTTTAAAAATATTTTTTTTCCTAAAGAATTTTACACAGCCATATACAATTAAGAATTTTTGTAGCTTATTTTAAGAGTTTCGTTTTCTTTTTAATTAACATTTATCCAACTTTTTTACTGTTTTACATTAGTTCAAAGGTATTGAGAAGTTGATTTGAGTATTGTTCATATTTCAGAATCTTTACACAAAAATGAATTCGAAATTCTTTTCCCTTTATTTCCTTTTCCCCTGCTGAGAATGGATAAGTTTTCGTTCCATTTTTTTCTCAATATTTTTTTCGCTATTTTCTTGTTTCTAATTTCAATTTTATTCCCCTAAATGTTTTCCTTTGTATTCCGATTGATTAATTTTATAATCTCATTGAAAATTTATTCTTATCTTAAAAACTCTTTTCTGGTTTGTGCTTTTTTTGGTTATTTTATATTTTCATTTATTTTACCGAAAATTTCTAAATCATTTTATTAATTATGAATCCTAATATTAGGGAATTATGATGTTTATGAAAGGGCCTTAGAAAGTGCTTTTTTTCTTATTTTATCAAGAGTTTTAAATAATTTATATAAATGATTTAACTTTCTGCCGATTTTTTCCATTGTTAGATACGATACATCTGACATAAAATAATCCGTATAAGTTAAGCCTGTACAAATTTTACAAGCTTTGTGTACATATTTCATTAGAAAAATCACTATCGTTATGTTCAATTAATTTCGTTATCAAATATCCGATGCTTAAGTTGCTTCTTAAAAGTTATTTTGAAACGCAGACATTTTCAAAATGGCGCCAGTTCATATTCCAAAACTGGCAACAATCCAAAAGTTTTCCACTTTAGTCACAACTTTCGTTCTTTTTATATTATAGATAATCTGCTTTAAAATGCAAATTAATTCTCATAAGCTTTGAAATGACGCAGTTTCTGAATTACATTAATTCAATGAATTAATTTTGATCACTCACTGTTAGATTTCAAATAATAGGAACTGAATTCAGTCGAAGTAATTAATACAAGTCACTTACTCTTGAGGAAAATGAAAAAATGCTCATTAACGATTCTTACAATTATAGAAAGTGTTATGAATTATTCATACACTATTAGATATATAGATTTGCATTCAAAATCGACTTATTATTTTAAGCAGAATACACCAAAACATAAGTAATTATTCATATTTTTATTATGCTTATATGAAAGCTTTCATATCATTTCGCGATAATATTTCATTGGTAAACATTAAAGACATTGATTTTTAATGGAGTAATCTGATTCTTTATAAGTTTGTAAGAAATTTAAATGAGTTTATTTGTTTCCTTATTACTCTGATAATTATAGTCCCATTTGAAGGGTTACAAATTTATTTTACTGTGTTGAAAAGCATTATAATACTTAATTAATTTATAATTAATGATCAAAAGTGTGGTTTGAACTGAAACATTCGAAATAATTATTATTTTTCCAATAAGAATATCATTAAAATAATACAAAAAAGATTTTTTCCTTATGAAGTTTTAAAGTGATGCTAATTATTTCATTGCTTTCATAATTTTAAAGTTTGATTAAAATTATTTGAAACCTTTAATTCAAGTAATTTAATTTCGTAGTAAAAAGTCTTCCATTTTTTTCAAAATTAAGCTATCTTTTTGCCATATATGCAAATAAAAAATTAATTATCTGCGAAAATTATGTATAAATTTAGGAATAAAAATTATTTTCCTACGTGTAAAAAACAGAAATTACATTCTAAATTAAACATTTCTTTCATAAAAAGCTTTATATAAGCACAATTATTTTCATACATAATTATTCTTTCAGATATTTATTATTAATTATATTAATACATTATATAAGAACTATTATCTATTACTTAGTTGTTGTTACTTATGATATTTGGACAAGCTAAGCTCGCTGTGTCGTTGGTTATGTGAATTTAAGTCAGTAGGCTGAGCCTGTCGTTTAACCAGAGCACCACTAAGGTGAAAGGGCGACTTTACCCAAAACTCCAGAGATAGATGGCACCACCAGATGACCCACTCCCTGAATTTCGACATTAATCGGAAAGGGGAGGAAATTTTCTCCAGATCATTACTCCCATGGTAAGTGCTCAAGGACCGACCACAGGACTTTCAACTCCGCAGATTTAAAAAGCACGTATGTCGCATGTACTCGGTGGGTCTTTAGCGGCACGGGGAATCGAACACCACTCTTCCAGACTGAAAGTCGATACCTTAACCAGTGGGCTACCACGGTCCATTCCATTACTTTTGTTTACTCTTGTATTCTGCACTGAATTGTTTGCAAAAATATGCTTAAATAATATTATGATAATAATTTAAACTCATTTATGCTCAATAATGGTCTATTACTTAAAAAAAAGTCAAGAAATTATTTTTGTTAACTTGCTTTTTTAAGTTTTAAAAATAATTTAGTTTATGCAAATTACTCACGTTATTAAAAATTTAAGAACCTAATGATTTTATGATCTATTAATTGTAATTCATATTATCGGCAGATTTAAAGTTATTCAATTTTAGTGTAGATAAAACGAATCTTGAGTTTTGTTGAAACTGAATTCAAATATTTTTCAGAGTCAGATTTGTCTGATTTCTTAAAACTTTCCCCTAACATTAGACTATAAACTATAGGTATTTTTCCTGCATATATATACACTGCTGGACAATTGCTAAGGACGGATCACAAATTGCAATGTAAAATAACATTAAGCGAGACATGAGGCTTAGTAGGATAAAATATAGTTGCCACACTGTTCAGAAATTAGAATAAAGAATATTTATTGTTCTGTGGAAAGTACAAAAGCTGTGAAACATCTGAAAGAAAAAAAATGTTCATTTGATTCTGCATACGGAAAAATGGAACAATGCATCGAAACGTCAGCAGGCACCTTGAAGAAAGGTATCAGTAAGGGATATGTCCACCGTGGTGTGTGATGCAACATTCCACACGTCGTATCATACTTTGCACAACATTATCCAACAGCTGTTGAGGCAATTCATCCCATTCCTCTGGGAGTGCACGGATGAGGGTGTTCTTGTTTGTCGGAGGATAGTTTCGACCAGCAACTAGCCTCCCCAAAGCATCCCACGCATTTTCAATGGGGCTTAGATCTGGAGAACGTGATGGCCATACGTTGAATACCCTCGATGTCTAGACAATCCTGAACAGCGAGTGTTCGATGACATGTTGCGTTGTCATCCATAAAAACAAATTTATCACCGACAGCACCACGGAAAAGACAAACATGAGGATGAAGAACTTCATTAATGTATCGTTGGCCCGTCATAGTCCCATTCGCAACCACATGTAGGGGCGTGCGGCCATTGATCATAATGCTGGCCCACACCATGACACTGCATGTCGGATATCGGTCCCTTTCCCGGATATTTTCTGGACGATAAGCAGTACCACTCTCGCCAAATCAGTTGGCGTCTACAATCCAATGACAGACTGAACTTACTCTCATCTGAGAATAGTACGCATGCCCAGTCCTGTTCAGTCCAATTGCGATGATCACGACACCATTGCGAATGGGCAGTACGGTGCTGTCTGGTCAATGGGACACACACAACAGGTCTGTGGGCGTATAGTCCTCCTTCCCTCAAATGTCTGGCAACAGTGTTCCGGAAGATCTGCTTTCCTGAGGCAGCAAGAAACTGATTTGCCACCTGCTGAGCGTGGTGCACCTGTTTCTTTTTGCTGATAGGACGAGGTATCTGTCTTCTGCAGGCGTCGTACTTCTAACACGACCTCTCCCGTGCCGCCTACTACACATTCCAATAGTTTTAAATGACTTCCACAGCCGTGAAACAACGCTGTGAGCGATGTCGAACTCCCTGGCAGCATCTATTATTTTTCGCCCTTCTTTGATCTTTCCAATAATTCGGCCACGCATAAAATCATCTAAGTGATGTCGGGAAGACATGGCAAAAATTTCAAGTTCGTCTATTAAATCTTTCCTGTAAAACTTTGACTTGATACAACATCTTTCCACACGCGTCAAAACCTTTAAAGCTCTTATGAACGCTATCACGTGATGAACAGACGTGGAAAAGAAATTTGCATACGCATACTTCTTCTTACTATATCCCGCACTTATTCTAATTTTCCACATTTTGCTTCCTTTCATTTTGTGGTTGCTATGGATGATAGTGTTATCCGATCTTAGCAATTGTCCAGCAGTGTACTTATTTGTGAGTGTATTAATATAGCATTCGAATAACATAGCAAATGAACTGTAAGTAACAGTTTTATAGCTAAATATAACGATTCGTTTTTGAAAATGAACAAACACTTAAATCAAAGCGTTATTTGTTATAAATTTAAGATATGAGAAATAATATAAAATCGTGATTGTGGCTAACACAAAAGCTACTTGGAAATACTAGTTTTTAAATTGATTACAAAATTTCTATTTGATTACAGATACTGGATAGAAAAAGTCACGACACCTAGATCTTACGAAGGTCAACATTGCATGAAAGAAAAAAGTTTCAAACGGCATCAAACTTTTCGAGACTTGTACAAACTATTTCACTGAACAAGCTACGTTTGAACACATCCTTGAGTTCCTGGGTCTATCCCCAAACATGATTTATACAACGAGTTTTTGATGGTGCTTGATTTTTTAGGGGTGTTCCACGTTATGGACCTGTTCTAGCGCTGCTGGCGTAAGGGGGCATGCAACAATAACAACAACAGAAAAAAATTTGAATATTCAAATAGTATTTCAGCGCATTTGTCCGACGCATCATGAACAAACCACATCTGAAGCATTTCGGGGAAAGTGTTAAACAATGTTTTCCTGTTCTCATTCGGAAATTGTTTTGTAAAATTGGAGTTTTCTTAGAATATTGTGATATGCCTCGAATAATAGATTCTTACCAGCAGGTATAGGAATGCGACAGAGACAGAATCATTGCGAACCGCAAATGTGAATATCAACCATGATGTTAAAACTACCACTAGTCAAAATCTAAACAATATCATGCGAGTATGGAATCAATGGGCTGATGCAGAATCTCAAATACATCTTATGACTATCGCTCGGTAGAGCATATATATTGCGAAATCGTCCTCAACAGTACAACCACATCACGGACCAATAATCAAGAAATTTGCTTGCTTACAGCACATCATAAAGCCATTACTTAGTCTTTCTTCCACACTTACTTTTCTGGAGTTATACTCCCGGGAAAAATCAAAAATCTCGGAGGAGTGGAAAACACCCCCCACCCATAATTGGTACAAGGGATCAAAACCGGGTTTGTCCCTTGACCTCCCGTGTGACAGACGTACCCGGACTGTTCTCTCAAGACTTGCTAGCGGTCATATTAAACGCCTCACTTTCAACGAGGGCAGGAAAACTTTCGTCACCTGCACCAAGTGCAAAAATCATCAGGCTTCTCCTGAGCATCTTTTGGATTGCATGGGTCTCTCTAGGGAGGATCTCTTTAGCAATCCTCTTTTAGTCTTCGACTTCCTTACAGTCAACGAACTCGTGGATCTAGTCTCGACTCCGTCAGACATGGAGGATAAGCAACAACAACAACAACTTAGTCTTTCTTTGATGATATAGCTAGAGATAGACTGTAATTCTAGTGACAAAATTATAAATAGATGCGGTACAGTATCATGTTTTCAGACAAGTCCTGGTTCTGTGTATTGCATTCTGTTGACTGTATATGTGTCTATTGGCTCAGAGAGGTTTCAAATACCGAAGCATCGAAAAGGCGCCGGATACCATGTTTACTATACATCTGATACCTATCGATTAACAAAACAAGAAAATGTGGTGATTGTTTTGTCGCAGATTGTAGATAATATTAATGAAGCGACAAATTGACAATATTACTTAAAATGATTGAATCAGTTTTTATATTTTCAAACCTATAGTTTGAATTTAAAGATTTCACGGTTATTTTTTAACTAATAATTTGAAAGATGGATTCAAATAAATGAAAAATAAAGTCATAAAGTTCTAGAATTTTGGAACTTCACTATTCGAAACTCGTTAGTCCTTTGATTCGAGTACTTCATTTATAAAGTTGAGAAATATTGTGGGTAAGATATTGTGTTCAATTCCCATTAGGAATCGTTGTAGTCTGAAGGCATCTCTCTCGTATTCAAAAGGTAGTGAGTTTGATTCTTGATCCAATTGAAGACAGTTAAACTAAGCATGTACGATATACACGTTAAAAAGTCTGTGAAGTTCACTAATTGTGAAATAGAACATAGCTTCGAGAGGAAGATAATACCTTAGAAGTCGACTTTGACACCTGATCATCGTTTAAAATTAAATCGCATTTATTTGTGTTAAGTGGCTTTGATCGATAGAAATATTAATCTAGAAACGTATAGCAATCACCCATGCAAGAATCAAGAAAACTTGGTTGATAAAAGAGTTGCTCTCTATCTGGAAAACAGTGATTTTGATTCTTGTCCTGACCGAAAATTGTGGTACAGAGAGAACTTATGTACTTTAAAAACTCTGTAGTTCTGTGTTTCTTCACAGTTGTGCCATGGACAGGAGTGTACCACATCACATCATTTGACTGTAGTTTCTAATTATGACCAGTTTCAGTTGGCAGAAATAGGTATTCAGAAACGTATCTCAATAACTTAAATAGTGGAAGTATACCTATGCAAACCTGATTTCTAAATTAGCAAACATATAAATTAAAAATGGATAATGTAGATAAATATTATGTTTTAAATATGATTTTATGTACAGGAACTGAATATATGCTGAGTGTAAATGATGTGGTGAGAAAAAGTATACATATATGACATGCCTCGTAATTTCGAGTTTTCACAGATACTATTTCATTCATATTTTTTTGAAAATCACCCGAGACTTCCTCTTTATGTTCAATACATAAATAACTATTTTCGGCACAGATGCTGTATAATCCAGGATGCCAAATTCTGAATTTGGTGATTTTTTTGGCGGATTTTCTTATGTATTTGGCAACCTGGTTTTTATTACATTATAACATATGGAGACCTATAAAAATTATGCAAATTCTAATTTGGCAACCCCAGTACATACGTCATCGCGCACGTCATAGCACGTCATCATCTTGGCCACATTTCTTCATCGCCAAAAAATTCAGAATTTAGAATCTTGGATTATACGGCATCTGTGCCCTATTTCTTCACCTTTCTAAACAATTTCAAAAGAGCAACTTAAGCAACTTATTTACTGTTTGCATTACAAAGAAATGTTTATAAAAGTAAGTTGTAAAAAGAAGAGATAAAAACAAATGAACGACGTGGCGCCTGTATATTTTTAAAAGGTCAACAAGCTATCGTTTAAACCTGGAATTCGAACTCGTGAAATGAAATATATGGCGCCTAAGTTCTCGGTAAATGATAATTCTCTGCAATAAGGTTCCGTGTAATAATCTTTTATTACAAGATTTTAATCTGAAAATATTAATTGAGCAGTCAATTTCATCAGTCATTCAATGATGTATAACAGATCAATGATAAGACATCATTCTGAATAAAACTAAAGAAGGTATTCGGCGAATTTTGTGGATCAAATTATAAGAATATTAGTAATGAATCTACAAAAAGAAAGCTGCGTTGTATTTAGAGATTCATTTTTATAATGAATTTATTCGTTATTTATGAAAAGCAAAACAATTAAGACCTTTCGATTTTCAAAGAATTTTGCTTATTGTCACGTTATTATTAAAACCTCACAGAGACCAACTTTTTTCTTTGCTTGCTTATGATATTCTAATTATATTCTTAAGTATGATAAATTTTTTCTATCAAAGGGAGAATTTCTGAATAATTCTATTACTATACATTTAAGTAATTCTATACAAAAATTTATTGAAGTTTGTAATTGATAGAAAATATACCTGTAATCAATCTTATGGTTTCAAAGGAAATATATCCAATTTAATACAATTGGATGATTTCTATGTAGTTTTTTAATTATGCTGATTAGCGTTCCTGACTCCTGAGCTGTTGGTCCCGGGTTCGAATCCCGGTTCGGGCATGGATGTTTCTTTCCTTCTCTGTGTTTCTTTGTCCATTCTTCTGTATTGTTGTATGAATGTGGCCCGCCCTATAAACGGGTTTGTGGTGGTATGGCGCGGGTAACGCTATTCGCCTCCGTGACTTGGTTCACAGGTGCCCGCTGGGTAACGACAAATGAGTAGCAGTCTCTGGCCTTGTTGTGGCATAGGGTTCAACCCTCTTGTGCACGCCATTGGAAAAAAATAATTATGCTGATATTAAGTTCTATTTAGAATATTATCATTAATTGTTCGTCCATGTCAAATGCAAATGAATGGATTATTTTCATCATAAACTCACAAGCTTAACACGTAAGCCGCTGTGTCCTGATTGGTTAGAGCGTCGTTCTCATTATACGAAGGTAGTGAGTTCGAATCCCAGCCAGACAGAAAATCCGTCGTGTTCCTTAACTGCGGCACGTTAAAACTGGGCGTGTTCGCAATGTCCTCCAAGTGAAATGATACCTCTGTGGGATGGCAGACCAAGTATTGGGGGTCTTCTGCTTGGCCCCTGCTTCAAAATCACGAAGACTCCACCCGGCTGCTTCTATCTAACTGGTCGAGCCCAAATCAGGGTGCAACATACTGGTGTATGTTGCACCAGTATGTTGCACCTGGTACTGGTGCAACAAGCTTAACAAGTTCGATTCACGAGGCTCTGAATCGCATTCACTTTATGGAGCACTGAATTGTTATGGTAGGATATGTGAGTTGATTGTTTTATAAATAAATTCTCTAGCAGTAAACACTCTATTTTTCAGGTATGACAACTTATTTATAAAAACTGCTCATTGTAACTACTCAAACACAAGGTTTTAACTTGTGACAAATTTACGCCATACCGTTACAGAAGAAATCTTCATGAGAATTGGAAAATACTTCCTGTGAGTCCGATGTTTTCGAGTCACAAATTTTAAAAGGCAGTATTTCAGATCAATGAAAAATATTATAAAGTAGTTAAAATATTTTAATTAGCTGCGATTTTAATGGAGTACTTAAGTATGTATGAATCTGATCAATGGCATCATTAGTACTGCAGCAGT
The DNA here is from genome assembly GCA_037975125.1 of Latrodectus hesperus. NCBI lineage: Eukaryota > Metazoa > Arthropoda > Arachnida > Araneae > Theridiidae > Latrodectus > Latrodectus hesperus. The sequence goes on along the minus strand of JAJQOW010001273.1, from coordinate 3,722 downwards.
ACTGTAGTAGTAGTGTGCAATGACATCATCAGTTCCCCCTTTGGGAAGCCCTAAGTTCATTCGTCCAGTTTCTGAAGTTTTAAATTAGGATAAGTTATTGAAATACATTTTGATACTACTGATTTCTGTGGACCAAAGCTGTTCAACACAATTAATCGTGGTTTTGAATCACGTTCAATTGATGAAATCAATATACTTGAGTGCTGGCGGCTAATACCGTGGTGAGACGTTGGATTTTATTTAACTTCTTAACACGCATATGCGTTCTTTGTTCAGTGGCAGGGTCAGGTATAGAACCTCCTGCCTTCCGGTCATGAAAGCTTCGACTTTTGCGACCTGGCTATCATGACCTTCATTGAAAATTTACTACGAGAAAGAGCAACGAGTGGTCCAACTGCACCCTAACATCGTGACGTTTCGAAGTTGAATGTTAGCAAGAATTTTCTATTAACGTTTATTCAATGACTTTATAATTTTGGATTTGGATTGTACAGGATTGTTACAAATACATTTTCATTTGAATGTTTCTTTCTATGGAAAAAAAAGGATACCCAATTCTCGTTTATAGAAATGATTGAGGAGAGTTCCAATTCAATTTTGTTTTCAAATTTCGTGACAACTCTGTCACAAGCAGATGTATTACCTTGTTGTTGTTACTAATGACACTTGGACAAGCCAAGATCGCTATGCCTTGGGTATGCGAATTTAAGTCATTTGGAAGCGTCTTTCGTTTAATCAGATCACCATGAAGGTGAAAGTACGACTTTGCTCTTCAAATCCTCCGATAGATGGCAGCACCAGAGGATCTACTCCCTCACTTTTAGCATTGATCTGAAGGGGGGGGGTAAATATCTCCAGGCTATTACACCCATGGTAACTGCTCCACGACCGACCACAGGACTTTCAATTCCACAGATTTAACGAGCAGGTATATCGCATGTACTCGGTGGGTCTTTGGCGGCATTGGGAATCGAACCCTTCTGGGTGGAAGGCCGATACCCTAACCACTAGGCTACTACGGCCTTATGTATTACGTGGCGGAGCTATATCTGATAACCTAAGGTACAGACCAGGTGTTCTGTAGCGTATGTCTATGTCTATGTGGTGCCACCTATCGGAGGAGTTTAGAGTCGTACTATCACCTTCGTGGTGCTCTGGTTAAACGAAAAACGCACCCTATTGACTTAAATTCACTTAGCCAATGGCACAGCGAGCTTGGCTTGTCCAAGTGTCATAAGTAGCAACAACAGAAAATATATACATATTTCTTGTTATTCATCGGGAATCAAACGCAAAGCCTTCTTTTCTATATTCTGCAAATTTAAAAGTAATTCGCGGTTGTAGATGTGAGAGAATGTGCTTACAAATACACTTCCGAGTTGTACGTTGTATAACTTTCCCACACTTTCGTAAATAACATTATAACAAAATCCACTTTAATTATAAGCATCACTCATAATAAAACAAGCAGTTAAATGAATATATTGCTTTTGAAAAATTTTTAAGAAATATTCATTAATTAAATGCATTTAGTTAGATATTTATTTATTTATTTGTGTTTTAAGTTTAAAGTACTATTCAAATAAGAAATATATATTTTCGAAATAAATATTAATGTATGATTTTTCGATTTTAAAATTTACAATTTAGTTAATTTATTATGATATTTGCAAAGATATCCTCATACAAAAATGTATTTTATGAAACTGTTGTAAGCCCATTTTTATTTCAATGTTGAAAATTAATTTATATTTATTTGCAGACTGTTACTAATTTTTATGAAAAAATGAAAACATTTGTAAAATTTTCGAATTTTTCCTAGATACAATTTTTTAAGCTTTTAAATTGTTAATTCAATTATCTTCCATAATGAGGGAATTTCTTAGCTAATAAGAATGTACACTTAGTCAATTATTATTATTACTATTTCAGGTATATAATTTTAAAAATACTTTATTAATTTTAATTATTAATGAATTTAATAAAAATGTGAATAATTATTTACAAATATTTAAATCGTGACACAGATTAATCTAAATGATAAAAATTATCGACAAAATATTAATTATGGCACCTTTAATCGGAAAACTGTGTATGGCACAGTGAACTACAGAAAATGATTACAAAGTAATAAATAAACAAATAGAAGACACATAAAAAATTGAATATAAAATCATAACACCGTCTGTAGGAGAAATTAACATGAAAAACAGTCATCAGGTTATTCACCCCTTTAAAAGCTACACAAGCAAATGAAGCCAAGCTGCATTGAAAGACAGCACCCAAGACATGCTTTTTTCTTTCTTCTTCTCGAGTGTGCGGAGGAATTTATATTTGATCTTATTGTTGTCGGAAACAGGTTGGATTGACGTCTCGATCTACGAATGGGTTACTTCCCAAATATAGGGCACTTCTCTGGTTGACATGGGCTGGTGTGTAAGGAATGAAAAAGGAAAATATCAACAAGGAAAAGGACGAGGAAAATTAAATGTTCCAAACTGATCGCCAGGCGCCATTCTGCTTTCCCACGAGAGGTCATGTCCTGTAAAATCGCCAAAATCTCCCCTGCCACCAAAATATGTAATTTCGGAAACATTTATCATTTCCAAGGAAATGATAAATATATTTTGAAAAATGTAATAGTCTGTGCCCGAAAAATTGCTTCCTTGTTTATACATACAGCTTAGCCTAAACTATTATTGATTGTTTTGCTTTGTTTAAATTTCAGTTTATGAGCATTGTGTTAGGCAATATATCATGTAAATTTTCATGTACATTACCATTAATTTTAGCATCACAGAGATTATGCAAATTTCTCATATATTTCCTTCTTTAAAAATTTTGTGATTTGGAAAACTTTTATCACTTTAGAGAAAATAAAAAATACATTGGAAAGAATATAGTAGTTTTTTTTTCAAGGGGTTCTTTTCTTGTTTATAAGTAGTTTAGTTTATTATTTTATATTTTTTATTTATTTTACATTTTTTAAAATTTTAATTCATGAAAGCTACTATAATTCAATCATCATGTAAATATTTTTTTTCAACGGCGGGCACACTTGGGTGATGAACCCTATGCCACAACAAGGCCAGAAACTGCTACTCATTCGGCGTTATCCAGCGGGCATCTGTGAACCAAGTCACGGAAGCGAGTAACGTTGCCCGCGGCATACCACCACAAACCCGCTTATATAGGATGGGCCACATTCATACAACATCACAGAAGAAAGGACAGAGAAACACAGAGAGAACAGAGAAGGAAAGAAACATCCATGGTCGAACCGGGATTCGAACCCGGGACCCACAGCTCAGGACTCAGGAACGCTAACCACTCAGCCATTGGTCGGCCATGTAAATAAGTTTTATACAATACTTTATATATCTATCTATCTATATATATATATATATATATATATATATATATATATATATATATATATATATATATATATATATATATATATATATATATATATATATATATATATATATATATATATATAATGCTCCGTTTTGCCTGCATCATGTCTTAAAGTGCTTGGAGTTTTCTCGTGAAGAGGCTGTGAAAAATCCACATCTGCTTTTGGACTTTTTGGCTATCTATGATCTCATGGATCTGGTCTAGTTCCACTAGACCAGATAAGGATTAGTCCCATCACCACCACCATATATATATTCTTCTGTTGAATGAAAATTGAAAAGAATCCACAAAACACCCATTCT
>JAJQOW010001272.1:0-56020 GCA_037975125.1 Latrodectus hesperus | reverse complement strand
CTTAAAATAACATGAGTTATCAAATATAATGTATAGAGAGAAAATGTCGGAATCATATTCTGTACCTTAATAAATCATTTATTATTAATTACAGAGGGTATTAACACATTTTTAGAACGATTTTGGGGCCGTTTAATTAATGTTTAAAACATAAAGACTATTTTTTAAATCTTCGATCTGATAGCTTTTTTCTGGGCTATAAGTCTGAATCGTGATTTCCATGATATAAGAGCTTTTCGTAACATTTTCCAGGGGTATTGCTTTCTATTCCTTTTCCACTACTTTCCAGAGTCCATCCATCGTGGTGGGTTTGCGTTTAGAAAGAGCTCTTTTTAACAGACCAAAGGCACAATAGTCCATAAGTGAAACGTCAAGGAGCTTTACAGGAATATGTTGAAAAGGTATATATGCAATACTCGTATTAGTCTTCATTATTTCAAGTAATGCAGTGGTAGTTTTCGAAGTATGACTTGTAGCTTTGTCTTGTTGATGTTTCACTCTTTGAAAGTTTTTGGGATAAAGAAGTAGAATTTCTTCTGTAAATATTGGACGTAAAACCTTCTTCTGATAGTATGATAAGTTGATTATAACATTTTTTTCTACATTTTTTATTTTTAATTTCCCATTGTAGGAGAAACCTGCGACTATCATAAGCCCCTTACTGAAACTTGCTTTACATTGACGGAACCAGGTTTGCACATTTTTTTCTCTTCGTTTCCTATAGTAAATAGACCTTTTCTTGTTGCAGTCATTTAGGTGAACCCATGCTTCATCAAGGGTCACAATTTATTTCCATTTATCTCCTTCTAAATGGTTTTCATACAGGATTCTACAAAATGTTTTGCGTTGAGCCACATGCCTCGGCAAAAGCGGGTGAACATTACGTTTTTTAGCTTTCTTAATTTGAAAATCTTGATTTATTATTTTATTTATTGTTGATACAGATGTATCTAAAGACTTTGCAATTGATTTCTGTGTTGGCGCATTTTCTCTTATTACCAGGGATTTCACTTTAGAAACATTTGAAACAGTACGTTCTTTTTTCGGATATTCGTTTGGAGTCTTCTTTCCATGTAGAAATAATGATTGACGGTTTTTACATGTCCGATTAATAATGTTGCTTATTTTGCACTTAGAAATTTTAATACCATGCATTTCACAACACTTTTGAATCCTGGAATAAGAATATTTCTCTTCGGAAAGAGCAAAAACCTCTCAATACACAGCTTTTTTATTTGCGACATTTTGAAAGAACAATAAATTTAAAAGTAGCAGACGATATTTCTCATTTCAAATAATAAACTGTTGCCAAAAATTTTTATTTCAAAACATTTACTTTTTTAAAATTCTTAATCGAAATTGTTCTAAAAATGTGTTAATATCCTCTGTATTTTAAATGCATCAACTGTAATGAAGAAAAAACTTATGTAAATCAACAATAAAAATGAATACATCATTTTAAAATAGCCAAAAACTTAAATTGCGCAATTTCCGCTGCTTTAGGTATTCAAAACTGTTTGTTACTTAATCAAATTCTAAGTATTATACTTAATTAATTTTTCAGAAAATATTTTCCATTTTATTTGTAATGTTTTAAGCACATATATTGTATATTTTTAAATAATTTTAATGACATTTTCTAGGAAATGTTTTTGCAAAACGAGTACATTCCTAAGGCCCCATGATTCTGAGGCCATTTTTCAAAACTTTCCATATCATAATAAAATCATTTTTATTGCCATTTAAAAAATCTTTTAACAAAATATACTTCAAATTTTAACATAATATTTAGAATAAAAATTATTGGTATGAGCTTAGAATGTTTGAATAAATATTTAGTCTAAATAAAATTATTCACTAATATTGCAAGTCAAGTAAAGCCGGATGGAAAAAATGTAAAGTAATGTCATGCATTCCCAGAGATCATGTATTTTATTTAACATAAGTATTCGCAGAATATCAAGTTCATGGCATCAGTTTTTCATTCTAAATGTCGTGTTATCAACCCAAAATGTCAAACTTTACACTGGAATTCAAACATTTTCTGAAAGCTATTAAATACATAAAATCAGATTTACTTTTACAAATATTATTACAAGCTCAAAATATCTTCTTTTACATTGGAAGTGCTGTAAGTTATCCTCGGTGCAAAATCAATTTCACACACTGTATTTTGTTCAGTAATATTCCAAAGCTACGCGTGAACTAACGATTGAATCTCTGCAAGAGTTTACTCATTTTAATTTATAAATTAAACGAAAGATTTAATTACTTATTTGAGATTTGCCCAATTAATATACAGAGATATGAAAACATTTTTAAAAAATCTTGTAATACAATTGTACTAGATGCATCTGCACACACACACACACACACAACAATTTCTAGAAACATACCAAATGATTTCGACGTAAATACAAAATTATTATAAACAGAGTCACATACGAATCACATTAGTGAAATCTTCAACTCATGGTTGACGCTGACATCAAGCGCCATCTAGTGTCCATTAAGAGAACCAAGGCATTTGACTAGACATTTTTACTTGAGTTCAAAGGGAGATACGGCTCTACGTCTTCATGTGTGCACGATAAAATTAAAGTTGTAGGCTGGCAAACAGCGAAATCTCTTAGCTAATAAATCCGTGGTTAGAGTTTCTCAAAATAAAGTAGTCAGAGCAGGATTCGCATTTAGTCATCTGCCCTCTTAATTCTGTCCCTGTGGTGCTTCCCAATAGACCTCCACAGAATTCTTTGGTTAAATGGTGCCTGGAGGCCATTGTCACAAATTGATGATTCAGGAGACTTTTGTCCTCTCCTACTGAACAGCTTAAGCGGTCTATGTTGTTGCAAAGCATTTTAATATTCATTGAATAAATTACCTTCTAAATAGATAGAATCATAGATAGAAGAATGTGTTTCATGTCCCGAAGTAGGAAACCCAGAAAACTCACAAACGCTTACAGATGCGCATTAGAAAAACAGAACAACGACTGAAATCGAACCCCTGACTTATCACTCTAAATTTTGTACCTTACTTGAGGAGTTTTATGCTCGCCGCTGATAATGTATTGGATTTTATTCCCCATATTGTTTATTTCTTCGGCATTAGTTGCATGAACCCATATTCAAAAGTCATAAAGGTTTGATATTTTTCAAAGAATTGTCTATATTTTGTGATTTTTCTTCATTTTTGGAAACCAGAGCACAAGTATATATAAGCATTATAAGACTAGGCATTCTTTATGTCGATAAAAAATATTTTAAATGAAGTAAGTTAAAAATAAAATAAAATTTTAATTATCTTTTTATTATGGAAGCTGAAAATTCTGCCAGTATTCCTTCCATACAAATTTTAAAAAATGCCGTTATTTCTATCAATAAAAAGCTCAAACTGAAATAAGTCTTTAAAATGGAACGTTTCAAAAAAAGGTACGAAGCCATTTAAATCAGTTTCAGAACCCGATTTAAATCGTAAAAATTGTATGAATGGTAATTACACTAAAATGTAATTACAACTAACTTATATGAGAATAAAGAAGATATCTCATTCTGCTTTTTATGGGAACTAATGTTTAAAATTGGGCAAAATTTAGGACGATGAGTAATTAGATAATACAATTTAAATCCACTAAAATTACAGAAATATCTTTTAAAACGTAAAAAAAGTTTAAAAAAAAAAGAGTTGGCGTTTTTAAAACGCAGAAGAGATCATAAATGTTAAGAATAATGTTAAGTTAATAGGACAATAAAACAAGGGAAAACATTATTTTTCAACTTCTGTAAGTACCCATAAAATGCATTTGTGCAAAATAAATTTGAAACTTGCTCATTTTTTTCCTCTAATATATGTAAATATCTCATAAAATTAAGTAAGACAAGCTGAAAACCATAAGATTGCAACTATCTCTAAAAATGTTCTATCTGATAATCTTTTTTTTTTAATTTCTGCCTATAAAATTTTTAAGATTTATAAATAAATAAGTACCACTAAAAAATTTAAATGAGAAAGTTCTAGTGGAAAAAATCATTTGCTGTAAATACAAAAATTATTTACTATATACTGAAATGAGAGCAAAAATTCATATCTTCTGTTACTATGCTAGTAAAGGTGAGAATGCGATATTTTGTGCAATATTTGTGTGTGTGTGTGTGTGTGTGTGTGTGTGTGTGTGTGTGTGTGTGTGTGTGTGTGTGTGTGTGTGTGTGTGTGTGTGTGTGTGTGTGTGTGTGTGTGTGTGTGTGTGTGTGTGCGTGCGCGCGCGCGCACACAATGTTATAAATTTAATGAGACACTTCATAAACTGACCAAAGTAAAAAAATAAGAAGTTGAAATCGAATTAAAAATTATTATTGTATTAAATATTTTCGCTAAATTAAAATTTTTTTGCTTCAATTTAAATATAATTAAAATTGAGCATGTGACTACATTTAATAAAATAAATGAGCCTATAAATATATTTCTTCAAAGAAAAAAAGCAGAAAAGTAAATGTATTTTGCTTTCGATCGAAATTAATGTTTTAAAAAAATTTAATTCTAAATTTCAAAAATATTTTAAAAAATTAAATATTAATAATTTTAAAATTATATTAAATTAGTAGCGGTATATCAAATAATTTCTAATTGTTTTACAGTTCAAAATAGATCATCGAACTATAAAATTATTTAAAAGATTTTAATTAAAGCATGGCATCAAATTGTGTGGTACATAATAAAATAAACTTTTTTTAGATTTTACTGAATCAAAAAGAGTTAAGTAAATATGATCTGAAACTATTTAAAGCATAGCCATGATAAGCGAAGTGTGAAGCAATCTTGATAAAAGTGTAATGCAAAGAAAAAAAACCATTTAGTTTTATACATTAACCACTCAACACTTATGCAAATTACTTATTAATGTTTTCAAGCAAATGTTAACTCAGGAATTTGAATATGTTGAACACTACAAATGTAGGAAAGTTCTAATTTTTAATTATATGAACCTCAACATTAATTGGGAGATAATGTAGAAACAACAGAACTGCTTATATTTAATCAACATTCTTTCCGCAAGCTTTTGAAGAATATAAATTCTACAAATAAATAATCCCTTAATATAATTTAATTACATATGAATTTACTACATAATTGAGAATATTATAAATTTACTCTACCATTTACTTTTCATTTTTTTCGTTACTGCTTACATCTGTTGTTGTTACTTACGACACCACACTTGGACAAGCCAAGCTCACTTTACCGACAACAATTTGAATTTAAGTCAGTAGAGTGCGTCTTTCGTTTAACTAAAGCGCCACGAAGGTGAAAAAACATGACACTCACCCGAAAAATCTTAGACCAAAGTAAGACTTCTCCGGTAGATGGCACCACCAGAGGATGCCAATCCTCAGTTTTAACATTGATCTGAAGGGGAGGAAATTTTTTCCAGATTATTACACCTACCATTTAACTATCGGTCGTCGGTAAGTCCGGTGGTCGTTAACTGCTCAACGACAGACCTCGGGACTTTCGATTCTTGAACGAGCACGTTGAGCGCATGTACACGGTGTGTCTTTGGCGACATTGGGAATAGAACCACACCCTACGGAACTATGCTCGTTTTTTAAAAAAATCTAAAGAGTAATTATTAAAATTATTTAATATTTTTTGTATCATGTTATTGTATTACACAATAGTTAGGAAACTTTACTCACAATAAAAATACTGTGACTTATTTTTACTTGTAAAATATATTGGAAAACAATTAGAAATTTATTTATATACTTGAGAAATTATTGATTTGTATAAAATTATAAATTGTAAATTAGAACAGAATTCAAAAAATGTGTTTTAAAAAATATAAATTAAATAATTTATGTAATAGTAAACCTTATTCAAAATATAATAGAAATTAAGTAACAAAAATATAGTTGTAACAAACAACTGTAAGAAATGTTTTGATGAAAATAGTAGCTGTTGGTTCCAACAGATGGCACTACCACATAAGAGAGTATTTTTATGGACTAAAACAATCTAATGTCATAACATGTCATATTACTCTCTTTGCCGACCAATGGCTGAGTGGTTAGCGTTCCTGACTCTTGAGCCGTGGGTCCCGGGTTCGAATCCCGGTTCGGGCATGGATGTTACTATCTCTCTATGTCTCTCTGTCCTTTCTTGTGTGTTGATGTATGAATGTGGCCCGCCCTATAAACGGGTCTGTGGCGGTATGACGCGGGTAATGCTACTCGCCTCCGTGACTTGGTTCACAGGTGCCCGCTGGGTTACGACAAATGAGTAGCAGTTTCCGGCCTTGTTGTGGCGAAGGGTTAGTCACCCAAATGCCCGCCGTTATTAAAAAAAAAAGTATTACTCTCTTTTAATGCAACTCTTAAATATAATTAGCACAATCGTGCTCTTTATTTTTTATGTAATTATTGTTTTTTGTGTATTTGATTAGTCAAATCACATTAATCAAACACAGTGGTATATTTTGTAAATTATTTTAAAATTATACGCAACTTAAAATTGAAATTCTATTTGAGTCAATAAAAATAAAATAAAAACTCAAGAAATGCATCGAATCACAGAGAAGGTAAAATTAATGAATAAAAAATTTACTGGAAAAAGAAAAATCTATCGAAATTGAGATAAGACTAATTTTATCCTTCAAATTTACTTTTTATTATCTTTTTTCCATACAATTTTATTCGCTCTGAAACTATTTAAATTAATTCGTGAAAAATTTTAAATGTGTTTTAACTAAATTTAGTGTGCTTTATAGTTTATCAGCTGTTTCTATTACTCAGATAGGACTATAACGTGTAAAATCTATTTTTTAAACTAAATTGTGAAAAGATAATTTATTACGACCTACACTTATATTTTTTTCACTCTACTCATTTATTTATTCTTATTCTCAAATAGTGAAAGTTTCATATTTGATAAAAAAAAAACAAAGTTTTTGTATTTAAACAACATACAAACAAACATGTTGTTTTACGGTCTTTTCATGCAGATTGTTTTCAGCGGAAAATGAAAACTTCAATCAAATTGGAAAATGAATTACGAAATTAACAGCAATAAAATGAAATTATCTGATCGAGAGATCCTTTATATTAACCCTCATTATTTAAGTATTTCTTAAAAAATTACATTACAAATGTATTGTTATCATGGTACAAACTAGTCGGTGTAGATGACATATTTCTTATTACCATATTTATTTATCTTCTATTCAAAATGTTTGCGTTATTTTCGTGAAGTTCGCTTTTCTGCTTTGTCTTATCGGTGTATTGCATGTACTAGCTTCGTGTCTTGCATTCTTTTAAAAATCAATTTCCAGTTATTTCGTAAAATGAGAATTACTTATACAGTCCCTAACCACATCGCAAAAACATAAGGATCATATTGACGCGTCGAAGGTCTGGAAGCACGAAAAACACCCACGCGTCACCCGAACAAATAGAGAAGAAAACTCAATGACCGATTCTTGATTTTCAATAGTATCTGTGATCGAAACCTTAACCTTTCTGTTTGAAAATTATGGCTCTATCATTAAGTTTAAGTTTAAAATTTATCTATTTAAATTCAGTTTTACCCTCTAAATTGCAAAATTACATTGAAAACTTTTTCTCCCTTATGAATTAACCCCCTCCCCTATACCGCATTTGTACTTACTTTTTATTTCACCAATTGAATATTGCAACTAGACTTTTACTGATTTATTTGGATAGTAAATCTTGATAACTATTTCAAGAGGATAAATATCTATATCGTCGATTCGTAATTATATTTTGGGACTTTACTGTAACACGATAGTTTATTCTGATAAAAATTTATTTTATTAATAAATAGGGAAATGTTCTAATCTCTTAAGTTATTTAATTCTTTAGATTATATTTCAATTCATAAAGAATATTTTACTCCTTTGCATAGCATTACTAACTTCTAATTAAAAATAAGTCTTGTTGACAAGAATACAAGATATACAATATGATATTTAAAAAAAGTATATTTTTAATTGTTTATCTTAAGAAAAATCTTTTCTTAATGAACATTTTTGTTTTACATGTAAAGTTTGGATGATGATCAAATTTTTATAGACAGTGACAATAATTAAACTTTCATCCTTAATGGAGGTGGATGGTGTGAATAAATAATGAACTTAAAAGCATATTTTGTAGAAAAATAAAGATAAAGAATTCATAAAAATTGAGCTCCAAGCTAAGTTCTGAAATTATGCCATACTCGAAACTTTTTATAGCTATTTATTTTTACTTACCAAAAAACTCTATAAATTCAAATTTATTAAAGTTACTTCAAGATTAAAATTTTTTAGACATTAATAAGTCTGTATTTGTTGTGCTATTGATGTTTTAATTTAAAATGTATTTTGTATTAAAATTTTGCAAAATGTGTCATTTTATATTGTTACTTGAAAATTAAATTATTCAAAGCGCATTATTGTTAAAATCTCAGTCAACGACTTTAATATGATTAATGTAAAATTATTTAATTAATAACCTACCCATTAATTGGAATTGCTTGCACCAAAAGTAATATAGGATAAAACAAGAATCAATATAATTTAATTTTATAATAAATATCACGCAGTTTATTTGAATAATAAAGTGAATATTATGCGTTTTTATTAAAAATACAAATATTTATTAAAAACAAAAATAAAGATAAATGAACATGAAAGTCTACAAATGCATATCTGAATATGATACTTATTCATTCTCAGGTTTAAAAAATCTCTAATTTATAATAAAAAATATTAATTTATATATTCATAAAATTTTATATTTATCTTTATACTTATAAAAATTTATTTATTTATATTTTAAAAGATTTTTATATTGATATTATTTTAGATATCACAATGTTTTTGCTAAAAATGTCCTTTTCAAATTAGTAAAATTCATTCCAAAAATAGTGAATTCAATTTTATTGTTATTATGAATTTTTTTAAATATTATAAACATCAAATCCTCAATTGTAATCATAGATAGTTTGGCCAAATGATTGTGCATTTTAATAACTCAATAACATTTACACACTTATCAAGTATATTAGTAACAGCTAGATTATATTTGTTATATTATTGATATTACAAAATACATTATAAATCTACCATTTCGATCTGTTCTACACAGAAAATTTGATTCACATTAATTTAAAGATAATACTTCACAGAAAGATAAAATTTTATTATTAAAAAATATACACTTTTAAATCAATATTTCTATTTAAAATGATAGAAGTGTCCTGAAAAGTTGATCAGAATATTAATAAATTTTTTAATCAAATAAACAGTTTCTTCCATAAAAATATTAGAATGCATACATAGTTTGCTACATTAGCTGTAATTTCTATTAATAATGGATGTAACAAAGTTACCATTTAATTTTCAAAGCAAATCATTATCATAAAACTTTTGCTTAACACTTATGAGTCAAATCTAATTAGATTTTCAGCTCAAAGTTATTAATTAGTCATAAAAATTAATGATAAAAACTAAATACTTTTAAATTTAAAAAAATGTAGGTGTTTTAACCCATTACATAACATTATAACATTAATTAATTTCTTTGAAATTTATTCCTTGTAAAATGTAATTAATTAAAATAGCTGAGAACATATAAATATAATTGAAAGAATGTAATGATATTTTTTGTTGAACATGTAATACAGATTAAGTGTATTAAATTGTTTTGAACAATGAATTACTCAGTTTAAAAATTTCAAAATTTCTTTATGGTTTCCATCTCTTACGAGAACACAAAAATTTAATTATTGTTACTATAAGTTTTAACAACGCAAAAGACTGAAACAATTAATTTAATTCCTTCATTATTAATATTCTATGAAATTGAGTTTCTTGCATCTTTGAAATCACATTTCTCTACTAAAAAGCTCGTAAATAAATAAGAAGTTTAAAATTAAAATTAGTTCATAATTCTTCCCAGCGAAAACTTGTATGCTTATGGATTTATTCTTAATTAACAGGAAGAGACACAAGTAATGAAATATAAAATTTTGCTTTTACAATTTTTGACTTTATATGTTTGATCTTTGCAATGCGTAACTCTTGAGTCTAATGAGTCTTGACTCTAATGAGTCCATCTATTTGAATTTCTTATTGAATTGCAAAAGTCATGATATCAAAAAGCATTGCATTACGTCAATTTATTGTTCGATTCTCGCATAACTCAACGACAAAGTTTTAATTATGGACAAATATTGACATCAAATAATGTTATATTAAAAAATATTATTGGACATGATAATTGGAATTTATATTTTTAAAATAACAACTTTTATTTAGATTATATTATTTTATTGTGTAAAGTACCTGGGGCCTGAGCAGCTACCAGGCGCGTCGGTAGGCGGTGGATCACCGAACGTCCTGTAGGAATGACAGGATAGCCTTGAATATAGAATCAGAGGCCGCGAACCAGCTCCCGTAAACCCTGGTGTTATGCGTTCCGTGCCTAGGGCTAATTGGCACCGCGGTATTGGTGTCTTAACGGAGCCTCTAGTTGCCTGGCAAACTTCTAGAGTAATTTGCCTTGCCCAGTATCTCAGGCAATGCTGGGTGGACTTATATTACCTGAGCTTATAAATTGTTATCTTGTGGCTGAAAAGACACAAGAAATAACAATCCTTTCTGCATCTACAGGTGATGCCTCTGAAGTTGACCTTGCGGAAAAAGACAAGTGAACTCAGAGGCTGTCTTGTAAAGGGGCAGTAATGAATCCTTCACTTGAGGTAGAAATGACCTCCAAACCATCTTCTGGTGAAAGTCAGGAAGCTATCCCTTGTATGACTGACTCTCTGACCAGATGGGACTATTTCAGCAAGACCCTATCTGCTGGAAATGTCATACGCAAGAGGAAACGGCAGAGCATATCATTTATGAATGCGAGGCTCTTGCCCTCCCTAGATTAACCTCTTTAGGCATCATCCATACTAGAGAGTTACACCTAGACTCCATTAAAGGGTTATCTGACTTTATTAATAAAGTGGGTGACCCGAGCAACTGGAACTAGGAAACATTGGGTTTGGAGTTAATGGTACAAAATGCTGATAAAAGCAGAGGTGCCCAATGACATACAAACCCAATTCTAAGAAGAAGAAGAAGAAGATTGTGTAAAGTATTAAAGCAGTCTTCAATTATATTTCCTTTCCGAAATATCTTACGCGAACAAATGACTCTGTTGAAAAAAAACTACTGTTATCTGAAGATTTTGAGCCAAAATTACTTAACATGGTATGGGGATGGGGTTATAGTATTAAGATAAATTACACATTTATTTTCCACCTACGTGGCTTTTGATACCACCCTGGTTTCTTGGTAATTGTCCAGCTTTTATTAAATTAATAATTTATGTGTCCATCAATTCATGAGTTTTAATAAAAATGTCCAATTCAGTCGAATTTAAAATTCAGCTTTAAAATCTTTTTACACTAACAATTATGATAAAATTTTATCTTGATAAATATCTATTTTATACAAACTGCCACATTAAGCTAAGTATTACTGATAATCAATTATTGTTACTGCGAAAGTATGAAAGCAACTAAATTTTAGGAGAAAGTATTTTACTCGATAATTATCAAATGATGCTGCAAATATATTTACTTTCAACAAAAAAACATGTGATGTTTTACGTAAAGTAAAATTTTTATTATCTTATCTAAAAAGATTTAATAGTTTCTTTTTTCTCCTTTTTTGCTCTTTAAAAATCTGATGCTCTAAACAAATTTCATTTACTTTTTATTTGCATTTTATCTGTTTAGAAGATTATTTACAGCTTAGCTGTCAAAATTATTTAGTGTAAAATAAAACAAATTTTTCCTTTCCCTGACAATTACTCAAAATAAAATAAATAAATAAATATCAAAAATGTGGCGTAAATTTAAGTTATCATGCGTTACAAAATATATAAGGCATATTAATAATATAGATTAAAATTAAATACATAACTAGGAAATTCTCATAAAACAAAACAATGTAAGCTAAAGTTTCTAATTAACTATGCATTTTTAATTAATATGCTTATATATAAATGTATACCGGTACTATGCACTGTTTTGAAAATTCTAATTTTTTTATTCACTCATAGTATATATAGTGGATATATTTTTTAAATCCCAATCAATATTTTCATCTGTAATTTTAAATATTGTTTTCCAATTTATTTTTTCGATAAACTGAAAACATTTAATTAAATCAGATAAAAGTTACCAAAATATTAAAATTGTATTTACAAATTAAAACTTGATAAAATATTAGCTTAAAAAGAATACTAGCTGAAACTCTTCGTCTTTAGAATTGCTTAAAAATTATAAACAATGGATCTTTACTCGCCATGTGCAAGATTTTCCCTACGGCCATGAAAGATCTGCACAGAGACAGACATCTAACGAAAAATATCGATAGTAAAACAGTCAAATTTTTCTAACTCAAAAAAGAAGAATATCAACGAGTGATCATGCATCAGAATGTTTCAATCCTAAGTTTTCAATAAATAAAAATATCACCTGACACTAAACTTACATAACAGATAAAAAGAAGAGTGGTGTGAACCGAGGAGCACGTGACTTGGAAGTCAAAACATAAAGAGATTTTCCATCACCAAAACATGTCATTTCTTGATCTCTGATGTCTGTTGCCATTACTGACATGATTCTAAGAAATATGATGAAGCGATTTCTGTAAAGTAAAATATTTCTTAGATATGTCTGAATATTCATATTTCAAATGCAAATCAATATTCTTGAAATTTCTAATAAAAATATTAAAAAATTATAAAATAAAAATTTAAAAATTTCTTTTATTTTTATTTTTTCTCAAGAAATAATTCAATTAATAAAAGAAGAGAGTATTTGATTTTTCATCGTTTTATGTTTGAACAGTTCGCATTCTTCAGGGTAATTGTTCTCTGTTGTTGTTTCTAAGCCATCCATTTTAATAATTAAAAAAAATGAAGATACGAGCTTTGATTCTAACTTTGACACACACACACATATATATATATATATATGTGTGTGTGTGTATATATATATATATATATATATATATATATATATATATATATATATATATATTATATTCAAAGGAATATTTTCAAATTATACTAGGGATTTATGATACTTAAGTCCTGTGGTTAGCTTGGGTTTGGAAGATGGGAAATTTAATTCTCGTATTTCTGAAACCATGATTGAACAAACTGACTACCAAAAATTAGGTGATTTATTATCTTGACAGGTGGAATATCTAGATTGTAACAATGTAGGCGCTATTTTTTATCAGATAAATTAGTCATAAATTCAAGGCAAGTGACCTGTCAATTCAAAATGACGAGAGGGCTATCCTAAAAAGACGAGTTAATGCCACAAAACATTACGAAACTCTCTAATTTGCTTTCCTTCAGAAAGGAAATTTTCGAGGATTATAAACAACAGGTATCATAACAAATGAGCCCCCTCTCTGGTCCAGAATAAGGAGAAAATTTGGATTTATCAAAAAATAAGAATTTTTTTCTTAATACTAATCCAAATCGTTTCTTCTTTTCATCGCTTCCTTCCAGTTTACACTTCCAACCAGAATCTTCTTTAATATTCGCCTGTCTCTCACAACAATTATGGATTTCTTCCCACATTTATGTCCCACAGGTATTTTTTTAACCATGTGGTTTGAATGTTGTCGTTGACTTCGACGCTGCGCTTGTTGATGCCGTAAATAGCAGTGCCACTTAGCTTACAGATGCTCCGAGGCACGAACAATCAGTCTGCTTTGGAACTCTGGCAATATTCTCATTTTGACTACTCCTGAAGCGGAATCAAGCAAACTGTCACATTCTAAAGACAATAGTGCTTATGTTTAATTTAAACTCCACCCTCTTCTCTCTCGCTGTATATATATATATATATATATATATATATATATATATATATATATATATATATATATATATATATATATATATATATATATATATTTTATATTTATATATATATATATATATATATATATATATATATATATATATATATATATATATATATATATATTTCAAAACTAAATTAGAAATCCATTCGAGACTGAAAGTGAATCCTTCTTACATTTACAAGTAAGCTTGATCAAAGTTTATTAAAATTCTCATTACTGATTACTCAAGCAAAATGTTTTACATTTAAAATTATTATATATTTATATCACCTACTCTCGTTATATATTTGTGAATAAATCTTGAATTCTGTTTTTTTTTTAACGGCTGCGTAGATGCTTAATTTTGAATCAAAATTCTTTTCTTTAGAAATAAAAATTATAATAAAGTATAAAAATAAGGAATTAACAATTAATTCCATACTGAAATCAGTTCTAATATAAAAGTATAGTAAAATCTTCAAAGGCTTATTTTACTTTTAAAATACATGCTCTGTCTTTAACATATGCTATGAAAATAAAAACGATATCTCAAATTTTTAACGAGAACAAATATGGTCTAAAAATTTTATTAAACAAAAGAATTTTTACTTTTATCATTATTTTTATCAGTATTAACACGTTTATGTTGAATTCGTTCTATTGAATACATTGTTAAAATTATTCAAAGTGTTTTATATCACTTTTGTGTTTAAGACGTTCTATTAGCATTTGAAAAAATAATTTTATCAACAAGAAAACATATTGGTATACAATAAATTGTATACAAAATAAATGTAGAACTATATAGAAAATAAAATTTCGTTTAAAATTATAACATTACGCACAATTTCTTTTAACAAGAAACATACTGTTTCAAAATTATTTTCACTTCTTCAATTTCATATTAAAACTACTTATTTTCACTTCCTTACTAAAAATTATTTGTGTACCATATTGTTTCTTTTAATGGAAATATCAAGAACTATAATTAAATTTCACATTTGTGTTCTTTCTGTCTGTTTAAGCATCTACTATGTGATGTTCATCTTGTGGCTTATCCGTGATTAGTAAACCATTGCTACGTTTTTTTTTTATCTTGATCCGGTACGTTACATTATTTTATGGAGTTTATTAATGATGTAGATTCTGAGTATTTCTCCCTAATCTCAACATATTAAATGTGACATATTTATGTGCACCGTAAATCTCACATAATTAGCTAACTGATATTAGAACTGAGATTGCTTTTCTAGCAAAATGTGCCTCGTTGCTATATCGCCATACTATCTGGAGTGACATTTATTGCAAAAATAGCTAACATTGGATAAATCGTACTAGAAATAACCGAAAGATACGATTATTTTTCTCTTGTGTTGTATGACATTTGCAAACATTCCTCAGTTTCTCAAAGAATTGAACTTAATCGAAGAAAAGTTATTAATAGCTGTGAGAATCCAAGATTCATGTTCAATAAATATAAATTATTTTTATAGATCACGAAATTTTAGCTGGTTTAATACCTTTCTTGCCATAATTTTAACAAATCAAATGAATTTTCAAATTTAAAATTAGTAAGATAATTCAAAATAAAATTGAAGACAAAATATTTAGTATAATATATTATGTTTACAATCATATTCCATATAAATAAATTGGTCATAACGTAGATAATGTCCAAAAGTGTTTTTGTTAAATTTTGGAAACTTGCTGAAATTAGTTAGAAAATAATTCATTTTAGAAATATCAACCTTATTTATAACATTCTCTTTATGCATTTCTTATATATACTCCTAAATTATCAAAACCAATATAAACAGCTATCATACAAATTGTTACAAAATTAATACGTGAAACAATGATGACAATTTCAGTGTTTATTTAATAACTGCAAAATATTCAAGTAAAATTATTACTGTTTCAACAATTTAAAACGGCAAAACTTAATACCTTTTACATTTGAAATTAAATAACGAATTGAAAATCAAAGCATTTCAGAATTGTTTATCATCAAATGGTTGAAACTTTTATTCAAAAAGGAAAAAAGGAAATCCGTAGTGATTATTCTAAATGTGTGTACATGGAAAATATATTCACATCTCTTACCAAAAAGGAGCTTTGAAATAAATAGAGTGAAAAAAATGTCTAATATCAAATTATGCACTATTAAAAGATTTCTATGCAACTACCTACAATTATTTTTCGAATAAATTCTGTTTTTTATCAAAATGATATTTAAGTATGAAAAAATACCGAAAAAAAGACATCAGTTATTGATAACACATAATTGCTCATAGTTATACATTTAATTTCTTATAGACATTCATCAATATGAATAAAAGACATATAAGAAGTTATAAACTCGTTTCACTGTCTATGAAATTAGTTAAATGACAATGTGTTCAACCTTACTGTTTTTAATATAATAAAAAATAGTTGCAAGTAATATTTATTTAAATTTTATGAAAGTTCTATCAGTAATGGAAGACATGGTACATATTGATTGTCTTTATAAAAATAAGCAATACGCAATTACTTTCAATATGGTAAATATTCATATAATTTTCTTTAGCAACAAAGCATTATAAAATGACTCAACGATTTTTCTAAAACAAGCAATAACACTGTATTGTACTATTTCACAACTTGAAACTAAAAAATAAAAATAAGATTGAAGAAAATGATAAAATTTAAAAATATTTGATTAACTTAGAAGCTAAAGTGGTTAAGTTCCAAACAAAAATCGAGATAATAAATTATATAATACAAAACTATCTAAATTTTTTCATTTATTTAAATGTAGTAAGAAAATTTATAAAATCTTTATTTCTAAATACAAGCTCGGAAAGAAAAAAATCGCTAGTTACTAAAAAGAAAGTATTTCGTTAAAATTCAAACGATGAAAATGGATTTAACATCTTTGGCTTTTGACAGATGGTTTTATACAACCAATAATAAATTAAATTTTGTTCTTTAATTAAAAATGGGAAGAAATTAGAAATGTATTTGAAATTATTTTATTTATTGATATTGAAAATGGCTGTCAAGGTTACAGCATTTTTACGTATTAAATTACAAATATGCAGAAACACCTAAAAATATTTCTCACTTTTTACCATAAAATATGATTTTAAGTATATCTGAAATACGTGGCTTATAAAAAATAAATATTTTTAACCACAAACAACATTTCAAATCTAAATTAAAAGAATTTGATCGATGCAATGGCAACCTATATAATTTCAGTTGATATATTTAAATTGAATCTAATATAAAATTAGAACAATTTATTCAGTTGGTAATTTTATTGAATTTCAAATTTCTCACTATACTTATTCAATTAAAAAACATATTTAACAAAAGGGAACTTCTATACATTAGGCTTTTAAAAATTAAAGCAATATTTGAAGAAAAAATGCCTATAGCAAAATATTTAGAATTTGTATAATTTATTTTAAGATGATAAATATTTAAAAAATATATAAAGAAAATTTGATAAAATTCTTCTGAAACTTGTATATATAATTCTTTAATTCTTTATATAAATGCTGAATCACATAATATTTACTTTTCCTGATTAAAAATTATTTAGGCAAAACTGAATAACAGAAATCTATTATTTTAAAATTAGAATGAAATTTAGGAAATTAATTTAGTTTTAAGTAATTTACATATTTGAAAAATATATTCTAAAAATATTTCTAATGGTAATATTTTGAAGAAGATTATGTCCTGCGTTATAATGTAAACTTATTTCTTTATTTAGAAATATTTATATTTATTTTCTGGAAGCATATATATAAATATATAAATATTATATATATATATATATATATATATATATATATATATATATATATATATATATATATATATATATATATATATATATATATATATATATATATATCACGATTTAATCAAATGATACTTATAATATTTTTACCCAGAATTTTCATTTTTTGAAAATGTCAATTTTATGATAATACCTAATAATACCTAAACATTGTAATTTGATAGATGAATAATGCGGGTATTTTCTATGATTAACCAAAACATTTTTGTGCTGCTTTTCACTAATTTGTAAGCAGAAAAATTCAGTATATTCTATTAAATATTATGACACTGGAACGCACTAATTTATCTCGTAATGATTCAAATAAAAAATAATGGCTCATATATTTTTGGATATAATAATTATAAAAAACGCCATTTCGTTCTCATAATAGCTAGTGCAATTAATTTGACTACAAGGTTTTAAAAATAAATAATCTTATAGAAAAAACACCAAGCGTGTGCGCACTAATTTATCTCATATAATATTACTTCAAGTAATTAAGTTTTATCTCTAATTGGTTAGTGTTCATTATTCTAAGATAAATGAATATTTTAATTATATTAAATTTAGATGGGAATTTTGTAGATGAAAATTATTAAATGATCTGCTATGTAGTAACTAAAGTGTAATATTCAAAATCTTATTCTTACTTTATTCATTACTTGTTTCTTACTTCTAAACATAATATAAAATATTTTTACAAAAGTTTAAGGATCATGTTATGAAATTAATTTATTAATATTATCTTAAAGACACTGTCAAAAATTAACGATAAAATTTTTATAGCACTTATTTTTTGCGTGCGTGTTATACCATGGGAAATATTATTTTAATATTTAATTACTAAGCACTAAAACAAATTTATATATAATATTGAAGCAGAAGAGAAAGTAATGTTGAAAAAATATTTAAAAAATGGAATTAGGATACTGACTTAATGTTTGAATAGATACTTTTGAAAATACATTTCTTGCTACAAAGATCATAAATGATTTTGTTTACAGAGATTATTTATAATTTGTTATGTTACACTTTCTGCTTATTTTATTTTTCAAGAAATTCAATAGCTCATTCATTACCTGTTATTCTGCGAGCAAAAATTCAGTAATAAAAAATAAGCAATCGAGACTGATTTATTGTACCATTTATAACAAAATAGCTTTCTTATTTAAATATTTTTTTACAAAAAATCGGATATTTGAGGATAAAGAAGAGATAATCAACTTGTCAATAAACTTATATTGTTTAATATCACGAGTATAAATAAAAATGATATATTTATTTCAAAGCAAATGCTTTTATTAATCATTTTATATTTCCTCCTAGTTATAAATATTGATACAGTTGCGCTCTCTAAACAAAATAAATAATTGTCATGCATATTTATAACAGTACAAGATTATTATTAAAAGCTAATAATATGAAGAACACAGAATGTCACAATATAGAAAACTGGGAAATACATTAGAAAATAAAAACATATAATGAAACCTCACCAATTATAGAATATTAAATTGCAAACATTAAAAAATGAACCCTAGTGTGGTAATGAGCCTGAAGTTAAAAATCAACCCTAGTGGTTAGGGCATCGGCCTTCCGTCCGGAAGGGCTGGGTTCGATTCCTAATGCCGCCAAAGATCTACTGAGGACATGCGATGTACGTGCTCGTTAAATCTGGAGAATCGAGCGCCTTGTGATCGGTCGTTGAGAAGTTAACATGGGTGTAATGGTCTGGAGGCAAATTTCCTACTCCTTCAGATCAATGTCAAAATTAAAGGAATGGATCCTCTGGTGGTGCCATCTTTCGGATGAGTCTTAGAGCAAAGACGTGCTTTCACTTTCGTGATGCTCTGATTAAACGCAATTCGCACCCATCTGACTTAATTATGCATAGCCTAGCGTTCAAAGCTTGTCCAAATGTCATAAATAACAACAATAATAACAATTTGAAATTTATGTCCAAAAACTTTCTTTTGGTGGAAATTAACCACCAGTACGACTAAAATTAGTGTTTTTTTTATAATAATACTGATTCACATTTAAATAATTCTTGTTTATTAGGCTTTGAAAAAATCATTTTAAACACCAGTATGGGTAAAAGCAAAATTTTAAAATCAGTGGTTAAAAATAAAATACATAATAATCTTTTTACAATAAAAGGCAGCTTACGATTCTGTAAGTTTGAATTCTATAAAGTCCATTTCTCAATATTTATAATATTTAACACCAAATATTTTGGAATGAAAGTAGCCGAAATAAAAAATTGTGCTGAATAAACAGCATTAAACAATAAAATACACAGTAAACACAAATTAGATTTTAGTTTCTATTTTGCAATTCTAGAACACACATGCAGTTCCCATATAATAGATAACAGGGCTCGTGTATGTCACCGAGTAACAAAGTTTTTGAACTTAGGTTTGCCAATATTGTTTACCGACGATCCCAGCAGCGTTAACTCAATTTGTTTGTCCTTTGACATATATACATTCCTTGTCATCTAATAAGCCTTGAATTTAAATTTTGTGAAGATATATTGTTTTTAAAATATGATATTCTTCCCAGTCTACAGATCTTGATTTTTTTTATTTGAATAAAAAAATATATTTAAAAAAATTTCTTTTACAATAAAATTGAGAGGTTAAAAATTTATTCTAGACACACTTTAAAAAAATATGGATGTCTGATTAAATTTATTTTCTTGAATTTCATATTGACATAAATTACAAAAAGTCATTTTTATAGAATTTACATAAAAAAATCTTCCCTTGATGATAATAAAAAATCGTCTATTTATGTTTGGAAATTGTTTCTCGCTGTTATTTATTCAAGGCAGCTGCAGTCTTTTTCGTAAGTTTGTTTTGATAGAGAAATATATTTAATTTTAAACATTTTTATAAAATCATAGTAATTTCGTGTAAATATATTTCTGTTTAATAAATGAAATACAAAAATTTTTTAAAGTAAATACAATATTATCTTTAATTAGAACTAACATTATGATTAAAATCATATCATTTCTCAGACCATGATTGTAAAATCTTTTGATGCATACAAATCTTCATTTCTCCAAATTCTTTCGCATATATTCTCACCGCTCTGAGAGATGACGTTTCAAATTCAGAAATAATTCCTATTACGTTAAGGAGCACCTGAGTTTAACACAAGCTATGAAAATACTGGAATATTGTCACATAAATGATATTAGGCACTTTTTATAATTATAAAATTATAACCAAACTGCCTGGATCATTAAGTAAAAAACTTTGATAAATATAAATAGCCACATTTAGTTATATACGATATATCACATAAATGATTCCTCGTGTGGATAATTTTGAAAATTCAGAGTATCATAATAATATATATTTACAGAAAAATACCAAAATTGATTCAGTTGGTTACATATAAAATATAATGTTGTATAAAGCAGTCAAAAATTCTGCTTAAAAGGAACAGCATACATTTCCACCTTATGTACCTAGTAACACAATTTATTTTACAAAAACTCTAATTAATTGCACCAAATTTAATTTTCTTCAATCATGTTCGACACAACTGGTATCTTTTCCTGACAGATTGCTTAGTTATGTTATATTTGATTTTAAAATAACAAAATTTTTCAATTTCAAAATTATCAGCAGTTAAAGCTATTCTTTTTAAGGGTATATTATTAATATATTCATCCCTGAAAACTGATTAAAAATATTATACAACATTCAAGACATTTTGATGAGAAAAATTATAGTTTGTCCTTTACCACTACTAAACTAAAAGCGATGGATACTGCTGACATTTTTTCTACATATAAAACTGAACGATTGGTTACATAGGAATTTTCCAATTACTTTACTTAGTGGCATTTCAGGCGACATAAAAAGTGTAGAATTCCTTTTTTTAAAAAAAGTAATTCTTTGTGTGTAAATAAAACAGCTTTCATCAATCTTCATTCTTTATCTCCTAATTTTTTTGGCTTCAAATTGTCGATGAAAAAACATAAGATTTGTTTGGTTTTGCTCTTCCTTTTTCAGTAAAAATAATAAAATTCTCGAATTAATAGATTAAAAACGCTCTAAAATCTAATTCTTAATCCCAAAATATATTTAATAAAAAAGCCAAACAATACATAAATATTACATAAATTTATAATTTTAGAATAAAAATATTTTGCAAATAATTAAAAAAGATAGTATGAAATATTTACAACACGCCAAACTCTATACATAATTAAAATAAAATTTCTACGTCATATGAAAATAACGTTGAATTATTGCATGCAGTAATTTTTATAATCAATAAACGATATAAACCTCAGTTAATTTAGGTAATGTAGAACACAAATATCGCTTTGATATCAATACATTCAACAATAGCCAATTTAATAGAACTTATTTTATATTTAAACCAAAAAGAAGGATATCATTTTATATTGAAATCAAATAACCCTGCTAAACTAAATAATGATGTCATAAAATCTGACTAGGCATTATTTCTATTAAGCTGAATTTTAAAATGACTCAAACACAAATGTTATGCTTAAAAACGTCTAACATATAAATTCTGAATAATGCACTGTAGAAGAAAAGAACAGCTGTGGCTACCCAGGATGAAATTCTGATTAATCGTAAGACGGTGAGTTTTAATCCCAGATTAACCGAGTATCCGTTGTGTTTGCTAAATGGGGCAAATTAAAACTGGACACGATCGCAATGTTCTCCAAGTGAAATGATACCTTTAGAAGTGTCAGGCACAATATTGGGGGTCTTCTGCTTGGTCCTTACTTCAAAAGCACGAAGAATCCACCCAACTGGTAGAGCCGAAGCCTGCGACTAGGTGCAGACAGGCAACGAGAAGGAGGGATCCTGGTCCATACCTATAGGTTATCCGGTTTAGCCCCTGAGACTAGGTACAGGGAAGCATTCTTCTGCAACAACAATGAAAAAACCAAGATGAAATACCTTGAAAACGTATGCAAATCCTGTGAAATTTTCCTCTTGTGTTTGCGGGGATGAGATATTAAATCACTGCCATTGCAATAATGCAATTTTCATGAATAAGCTGCTTAATTATGCATCATAGAAGTTATCAAAAAGTCTTTTTTTTTGCAAAAAACTTTTGATAACTTCTATGAAGCAAGTTCTGGAATTCTATGAAGTAATTTCTACTAAATTAGTTTCAAAGAAAAGCAAGTTTCGGAGTTCTTTCCGGAAGAATAATAGATATTCCTTCAAAGAAATGAATCCGGAAGAAGAATTGATTATACATAGAAGAATACTTTCCGGAAGAATTGTATATTCGTTGGTGATCGTGTCGGACGTAACCAGGCAATTTTGATGATAATCTCCTATCATTGTAAACTCAGGAGAGAATGGACTGATCCAACCCACACCTCTTTGAACCACTGCGAGTGGTGACAAGCATATTATGCGCATAGCAGTTGTGGATTTGCACAGCTCAACAAATCATTAGATTAGTCTGTTGCGAATCATTAGGTGTCCGCTCATACCATTCGACCTCGTTTGTGGTTGAGTGGAAAGTCCGCAAGGTATCCGTTGATTCATTTACACTTGATTCAAACCATCAATGACTCTGCTGCGAATATTGCTATAAGCGACTAAGATGGAAAACCCAACGGAAGGGCATTGTACATGTTGATGAATCTCATTTCTGACTGCGATACCATAATGTTGAAATTCTATTCTCATTGTTAACGTCATGAGAGACGACTGAATTTTATGTAGTGCATCAGCAAACTCATTCTGCACAAAGTGCCATAATTTATAATGGTATTAGATTTCATTTCCACATCCCTCTAGTACGCATTGCAGGACACTGAACAACCAGCTCTATATCTCTAACGTATAAGATCCCTTGATTCTCCTGCTATATTGTTTTTATTAATGACACTTGGATACAAGCTAAACTCGCAAAGCAACGGTTATGAGAAGTTAAGTCAGAAGATAGCGTCATTCGTTTAATCAGAGCACCACGAAGGTGAAAGTACGTCTTTGCTCTAAAACTTCTCTGATAGATGGCACCACCAGAGGATCCACTCCCTCAATTTTGACTTTAATCTGTAGGTTCAGACTATTACACCCATGATAACTGCTCAATGACCAACTACAAGACTTTAGATTCCACAGATTTAACAAGTAGGCATATCGTACGTACTTGGTGGGTCTTTGGTGGCATTGGGAATCAAACCCAGCCCTTTCGAACGAATGGTCGATGCCCTAACCACTAGGCTACCACGGCCCTTCATCATTCTATATCTTCGTAGCTTAACATCAACCGACAGGTTAATGTCAGTCCCACTTGTCATGATTGCTAAAGAGATTTCTACTGATCAGATTGAATTGCTTCTTTATCTCAAATGTCCTCCCGATCTATCGCAAATTAAAACTGTGTGATCCATGTTTTCATAATTGAATCAGAATATAGTGTTTATTGCAACAGAACGTCCAGTTTAGCACTATAGGGGAGCCTTATGCACTGTTGAACCCATATACCAAAGTATCTTTTATTCTATAGCGACGCATTTAATAGTGGTTATAACCAACAATGGCAGCTGCACTAAATACTGATTCCGTCATCACTCACACTTCACAGAAGGTTTTGATTTTATTCGATTATTCTTTGCAACTGCAGAATAGCTTTTATTGTGATAGCTCTAGTATTTCTTGGTGATGCATTCTGGGTGTGATGTTAGTATGTTGTTGTTATTTATGGCATTTGGACAAACCAAGCTCGCTAAACAAAGGCTATGAGAAGTTAAGTCAGAAGATAGCGTCTTTCGTTTAATCAGAGCACCACGAAAGTGAAAGTAAGTTTTTGCTTTAAAACTCTTCCGATAGGTGGCACCACCCGAAGATTCACTCCTTCAATTTTCATTTTTGATATGGAGGTGGAGGAATTGCTTTTTTGGGAATATTCTAGGTGTACAGAAGTATATCATTGCTAATGAGGTATCTAAGGAACAAAGCGAATTGTCTCATTATTTTAATTTAATTTTGAATGTAATTTAGTGCTATAATATCTAATAGCAAAATAATATAAATTTTATAACGCATTTGTTCATTCCTTTCTCAATTATATATGAATAAATCAAATTATAATTTCTTTTTTTCATTTAAAAATAAATGTTCAAAAATATTTTTATCATAATATTAAGAATCAAAATCAGATTAATTTAAGCATCGTATTCGAAAAAAATTAGCTTAAAAATTACACAAATTCGCAGATAAAAATAAAGGACAACTTTTATTACATTGGTTTTTGTATTGGCACAAAATTTTAATGTATAATCTTTAAATGTGTAACATTTCGTAGTAAAGAATATTTAAAATTAAAACACGATTAAAAAATAAATTATACATGACAAATGTTCAGAATAAACTTACGTTAACTTATGTATTTATTTTTACTGATTAAAAGATGTCGATATACCTTATATACTGTATTATTAGGTTGGTGCGTATGAAATGTCGGATTCTCTTTACATGCGGACGTTTTCCTCCCTGTTTTCGTTATACTTTTGTATTTGGCATAACCTCATTCATACTCGTATTGTCCATTGCCAGAGACTCATTTCAGCAAAATAGGTTTTCTCGAAGGTCTTCCCTTTTTTATTTCTTTTGAGTTTATTGCCGATATGAATTCTGCCGACATTCGCGTCATTTTCTTATATGAGTACAAACTTGGTAATAGTGCTGCAAAAGCTGCACGCAACATAAACCAAGCGTTTGGGGAGAATACGGTTAACGATCGGAAAGTGCAGCGTTGGTTCGAAAAATTTCGGACTGGTGATTTTTCACTGCAAAATGAGCCGCGCGGAAGACCCAAAACGTCTGTGAAGAATGATGACCTGAAGGCTCTAGTGGAAGCGGATCCAGCCGTATCCACGAGGGAACTTGCTATCAGGATGAAAGTTGACCATACAACGATATTGAGACACCTTTCTGAGATTGGCAAGGTTAAGAAGATGGACAAGTGGGTACCGCACGCACTGACAGAGCGAAATAAGCTGGATCGGTTAAACGTATGCTCATCATTGCAGCATCCACCCTATTCACCGGATCTCTCGCCGACCGATTTTCATTTTTCAAGCATTTAGAGCTGTTTTTAAGGGGCAAACACTATGAAAATGAAGACAGTCTAAAAAACTCGATATCAGAGTTTATTAATTCTAAAGACCAAAATTTTTTAAGACAGGCATCTACGCTTTAAAATCTCGTTGGGAGAAGTGTATTGAAGCGAATGGAGCATACTTTGATTGAATAAACAGCTTTTGTAGAAAGATATGCAGTTTTATACAATCACTTAAGAATCCGACATTTCATACGCATCAACCTAATATAATAAAAGCAAATTAAGCATCCTATATGAATATTTCAAAATCTGGCCATTTGAATTACAAAATTTACCCTAAATCTCGATCTGAATTTCAATCTAAAAAGTTTAAATGTGCAAAATGTGCAAAATGATCCATTTCACCAGCTTACTGATTAACTCCTTCATCTATAATATAATTGAAGCATTCTTGAATCCTATTTATATTGACAATATTTTCAAGCTTTCTCCAGCCATTTTACAATCTGGACTAGAATATTTAAATGAACGTAAGCTTCGCGCCTGTAGAAGCATCACATTGTGAAAAAATATTGATTTTAAATACGTATCCGGGGAAACAGTCTCTTATAAGAGACTTGATCAGCATTTTTACTGGAAATTCAGGTAGTTAAAAATGTTCTAAGAATCTATTTTTTTTCTCAATTAAGTTTAATTTATCAATTTTTCACTTTTCTCATAAAGTATTTTGCAATATTATTTTTGAATAGGGTGTAACTTATTCCGTTTTCCTTTTCAATACAAGACACAATTTTAATTTCAGTTGATACACATTTTGATATACATATTTCGTAACAGTTTTTCTTCAGTGATATATTTAATTCAAATCATACAACACATTTCTTTCAAAAATATAGATTCTGAACCTCCTCATCTATAGATGTCTTTCAAAAGTATCTTTTTCTTCACAGAACATTCCTATCTTTTTTTGAAATACATAACATAAAATTAATTCTACTAACTGCGCATAGAACACTTGATGGTAAAATTTTGAATGAGAATACCAACAAAAATTTTTCAAAAGTTCACTTGGTTTATATTCAACTATTTGCTTAAAGTATATTTTTTATTTTCGATGTTAATTATTGAAGCTTTATTTATTAAACTTACTTTCGAACCCCATTTAACTGACTTCTGAATACTATAAGTGCTTTCTAAAGTTCTATCGACCACTAAAGTGTCTGCCTTACACCGCTGAGGATCTTAGTTCTAAAATAAATTCCGCGAATATTGTAACGTACCAAAAGTTGTATTGTATTGTAACATGCCTAGAACGAATATTGTAACATTTCTAGTACATTGTACTTACCTGAAATCCTTTAAATTGTACTATTGTTGTCTTTTCCAAACGAAACTAAAGAAAACCTCAGACATGTATAGTCTAAAAAGTATTGAGAGAGAGAAGAAGATCGTAATTATTCAATGAGAACAATCTTTTTCTAAAGTGTTAATTTCTATAATGTGCATATTTTTATAATATTTCAGTTCACATTCTGTATTTGACATTGCAATCTTCTATGCAACAAAATTTATGATGAAATGTTTATAATTTCGTAAACATTTTAAACAATAATAGAAAAATTAATCAAATAATAATTATGTTCTAAGTATTTCTAATTTACCACAAGAATATTTCAAAACCATTTTGTACTTGAACTTAGGAATTTTTCCGTTTTTTTTTATTTTTCATCTTCGGCATCTCTGAAATCTGTTGATGAGTTGCCCAATAAAAAGGTGGTAAATCATAGAAAAAAATTTTAGTTAGCTTCCTTAGAGCTGTCTTCATGAAACTTTAAAACAATGGGGCAATGCCTGAAAAGGTCACCTTGAAAATCCTCCTGTTATCACAAAGGGCAACAAGACGAATCCTTGACTCCAATAAGATTGAAATGCCTCTGCAAAAAGTCATGTACAGGAAGCAAACGGAAGTAATTATTCCAATGGATCGAGACTGGGAACTGGGGATTCTACTAGTTTTGTTGAGCAAGACTCTCCATCCCTTACCTACAGCTGCATCACTGTACACGAGGGGGGGCTCAATTAGTATTTAATTTACTGTAAATGATCCTCTTTTAGGGTTACGCAGGGAATGTGTTGTGTCAAGATGGTCTCAATAAAAATTTTGTGCCATTTTTGAGAGATTTTTGGTACGTAATACACCAAGAATCTCTCACGAATTCAAACAAGCTATTTCATAGAGAATTATCCAAGATAGATCTAGATCTTTCACAAAATGAATATTATTAAATAAATCATAAAGGAAATATAAAAACTAAACTCCATGGCACGGCAGCCCATGTGGGCCAAGGCCTACAGTGCCCATGACTGTTTTCATGACTGTGGACCCTGGGGTGTAAAGCATATGTCCCAGTTAGGTGGTCAACCTAACCTAAGACTCCTAGTGTTTAGTTCCTAAGCATGTTTGGTACTCAGTTAATCGACCCACTGAAGGGATGAAAGGCTGAGTCAACCTTACCCAGCCCGAGGATCGAACCTCGGACCTGTGTCATGGGAGCGTGAAACGCTGCCACTAATAAAGGAAATCAAACCGTAAAAATAAACTCCCTGCTATGCCGAAAACAATATTAAGCAAAGCAGATTATATCTGTAAAAGTTCGAATACAATATGTTGTATAAAGAGATAAAATACAGACTATGCTTTTCGCTCAATGGATTATTCAAACGCATTTCATGAGAGCATCTAAACATTGATAACTTGTTATCATAACCAACAAAACTGTTTAATTAATGTTATTTTCTGTACTCATTTTCCTCAATAGAAAAGAAATAATGGTTATGCAAATCATTTTTAGCTTAAAAAAAACAGAAAACAGAAACTTGATTGCCAATTATTAAAACGTCCGTCATGTTTTTCAATGAAACAAAATAACAGAGTAGCGCTTATACGTTAAAGTTCTGTTTACTAGAGAATTCTCTGGGAATGAAGCACAGTTTTCTTAAAGAAAGACGGAAACGAATATGACTTTTTTTAGCGCTCGTATATTTTATTCTCAGTAGAATACATAATTTTATTCTTTTATATCAAATATTTGAATAGCAATACATTTGTTATTTCCCATCGGGCTGTCTTCTGAAACTGACAGTAATGTCATTTCCGGAAAAAAACTGTAAAAATATAGCCAGAAGTGAAATGGAAAATATATTGATGCAATATTAATGTCTGCCAGACTTAAAAGAACTCTGCGACTCTAAAACAAGTTTCTTTTTATTTCTTCGCGATTTAGCGAAAAATTTAATATTTTATAAGAAAAGTATTGGTGTGTTTTGACATTTCAAATTTTCCAAACCAAATTTGACGCAAGTTACATGAATAGTATACAAAATGAAAATAGTAATGTGTCATAATAAAAACGTTCAGAAAATAAAAACGAAGAGAGACGATTTAAATTTATTCAATATTAACGTTGAAAAGTAAAACATTTAATGTTTTTTTACTGTATACATGAAGACAGAAAAGATTAGAATCATTAAACTGAGGGTGTATGTACTAAAATGTTTCTGAATAATATATATATATATATATATATATATATATATATATATATATATATATATATATATATATATATATATATATATATATATATATAAAAGATAATTATATAAGAAATATCAGTAAGCCTAAATCGTCTTCATCAGTAAATAAAGTTGAATTTGTAAGGCCTATTCTTTCAGCCTAGGAGTGATATGAGATCTTGACGATTAAGTAGCTAACTCAAATATTCGTTACATAAAAGGCTAATTCAACGATCGAAGTATTGTCTCCGGATGTCACTAAACAGGAAAACCACACATTTTCCACGAGTCCATTCAATAGTAATGTAATTATATAGTTTTATCTAAATATACAAAAACTAACACAAACATACATCAAGTGCCTACATACAAAAACTGCAATAAATTTTATATTTAAAATACAACGTATTAACCATAAAGTGGCTGCATCTTTCATTCCAACTGAGATCGTGATTACGCAATTTTGTGACACACTTCTCATTGGTCTACAAGATTCATGACGTTAGATAATGTTTCATCTACCTCTATATATATATATATATATATATATATATATATATATATATATATATATATATATATATATATATATATATACCGTATTGAGGTGGTGTCGTAAATCCGACTTGTCTTCGAATCGCTTTCTTCGAGCGGAAGCAAACAAGGCGAAGTTCATTGAATATCTGAGTGTCGTCGCCGATGAGAAATATCCGATCATGATTTTTACCAGTAATCGAGAAGTATTTTTAATTACAATTTTTCCGTTTCCAAAGTTTCAAAATCATGAAAATCAGCTGTTACTCTAAATAATTAGTTTTCAAATCTTTCGCGATATTGCTTCAAAAATTGAACACGTTGAAAAGAGAACAGAAGAAAAAACAAAATGAAAAAGACAAGACAAAACATCCACTTTATAGTTACTTTAAATCTGCAAGGACGATTTTTCTTTTTTTTTTATTAATATTTTTATCTTAAAAATTATAAGAAAATATTTCAAAATTCTAATGATTGTAAATTATGCTAGAATTTTTCGTTTAAAGTAATAAAAATTTTTCATTTTATAATGAACTACATAAATCGGTAAAGCACTTAACTGCAGATTTAAATTTACAAATTTGATAAATCTCCTTTGAAATGCTTTCAATGTTTACTTTGATGTGTAACATGAATTCGATTTATCCTTCTCTTTCTCTCACATATGTGCTTTCAGTACACACAGGCTATGTGAATGCGTTTAAAGTATTAAAAAAAATTTTTTTTTAATATCATATCTTTAAAATGAAACTAATTGCTAAAACAGAAACAATTTACCAGGAAATGTGAAAATTACATATGTTCTGGGTTTGCTTATTTACTAGGCGGATTTTCTTATGAATCTGCCAATCTAGTTTTTACTCCATCATAGATGTGGGATCCTAAAAGAATTATGAAGGAAATTCAATTTTGGCAACTCTACTATTTTGGCAACTCTACAACTTACGTCATGGTGCATTTCACAATATGTCATTTTGGCATCATTTCTTCGGCGCCCAAAAATTCAGAATTTGGCATCCTGGATGATATGGCAGTTGTGTCGAATAAACCATAAATTTCGTGTATACAAGTGTATCATCATGCATTACGGGATTTAATTGCTTAGAGCCTCCTGATGTACTTCCACAGCGTCCATGCTTTCCAAGAAAACCCGTCAAACATACTGGGCTGCAGTCAAGTGTATCAAGAGAGGCATTAAGGAAAGTCATGAAGACTTGCGCCATAGATTTGCTTTTAATATACTTAGTGATCATTGCACCAGCGTGCACCAGCCTTGAGTCGGGATCTACCACTTACACTGAAGCAGCCGGGTAGAGTCCTTGTGATTTCGAAGCAGGGACCAAGCAGAAGACCCCTAATACTTGCCTTGCCACCCCCAGAGGTATCATTTCACTTGGAAGACCCCAGCTGCCATTAGCGAACATGACAGATCTTCAGTGAAGTCGGGAATCCAACTCCCTACCTTCCGAATATGAGAACGACGACCTAACCAATGATGCCCCCGCGGTCCTAGAACCATTTGAATCATTGTCCTGGACTGAACTTGGGGACACTTGTGGGAGAGGTACTAGAGAGCTCGGCACAGGATGAACGACTTACTGAATTACTGAGGTTTCAGTTTAGTTATCCGTACTTATACTTTACTGTACAGTTTCTGTTGTCATAAATTACTGTTAATACGTGTATCGCAAGGGAGGAAACACGGAGAACTCCTAAGTAAACAATCTCACAGATGTAAACAGAGAAGACAAAGGCGCGGCATCCATCTCTCGTGGTTCCACGGAGTCTAAGATCGAACGTTGGAACTCATGCTCTGAGAAGCTGTTCCTTATTCCTAGGCCATAGTCAGCGCAACTGTAAATTGGGTTTATAAAATCTGAAAATTTTGAAATTTAAATCAAATCAAACGTTTCTACTAAATATTATTTATTTTTATAAGATTTGTAAAAGAGTGTCATTTGCCTATATTCGATATTAATATGCTTTATTCAGCTATAAGTGCATTTTACATTTATAAGGAAGCTGTATTTACATTCATATTCATACAATACATAGTATTACATAAAAATAATTTATAAGGATTATTTTCTTTGTTATTAAAATGTATTGTGTTTGTTATGATATGTGATATTATGAAAAAATATTTAAATGAAAATACATTACAGAAAATTTGTTATCTATGCAATTAAAATAATTAAATCAAAAATTTTAAGACATAAATATTATGTTTATTGATACTTTATTTTAAGGCAATTATTTTTTTAAAAAATTATTTAATAACAATAATAAATTTTAAAAAATGTTATTCTATGAATGAACACTTTTATATAATGTATAAATGTTAATTTGCTAACATATTTACACTTTAGAACTGCAGTTATTTTTTCTAAAAAAATTATTTATAAATTTTTAAAAATATTTTCCAAATATATTAAAAAATAGTTCATTTAATGATCAAAAAATCTAACCTATCATTCTTGATTAAATCATCCCATCCATTTTGTACGTTTGTTACAAAATAAAAAAATTTAAATTCTCGTAATACATCTCGCGCTCATTTTAAATGTATTTAAATGGACATGTAATGCTTCTCGCAGTCTTAATATTTGAAATATGTTGATTCATTTCTATTAATGCTCTCTTTCCCCAAATAGTATCCTAGCAACTGCAAGGGGTACACTTTAAGTGCAGAGACAGTTATCGATCAAGCTGTCATCTCACGATCTACATGAGAGTAAACTTCAGTAAAATTCGGCGCATCTAATATTTATACCTCTCATAACTGGGAGTTTCGGAATTTTTGAATGCCTCACTCCAGAGGCTTTCCTTGAAACTCGGAGCGACGCAAACATTGATATTCGGACAATTTTCTATTCCATGAAATATTTACTGAGGAGTAGATTTGCTTAGTAGCTACAACAAAAAAAGCAGTTCATGGTGAAGATAAACATTTGTAAGATATGTAAAAGCTTAAATATAATTTTCAAATGCGTGGCCATTTGCATTTAGAGAAACCAGTAAATGATTTTTATAAGTATATTGGTTAGTGTAGGTAATTGCAGCACGTTATTGGCTGCATATCTCTACCGATTAAACTTGCTAAAATCAGCCAAACATACCGTAAATTTGACGAAACAAATCACGATGTTGACTGCTAAGCCGTTGGCATTTTCTTCTCCAAGTCAATCTATTGCCGCAAACTTGACACCACAGAGAGGTTGGTCCGAAAGCTTGTGCACGGTCTTCAGCATCAACCGCGTTAATTTCTTTCAAATATACTGGGACGTATTCTCGCGTCACAAGAGAGAAAACCCTGAAAACTCTAAAGCACCCACCCGGATAGAATTGCATGCAATAAGCAATAGCACAACATTCATAATCCTTTTGCTTAGCAGGGGTTCAGATAGAACCCTCAACCTCATACTTCGAAGATCGCTGTCCTACTACAAGACCATGGTGAACTCTATTTCTGCCGACTGAAGCCTCTAAACAGATTTATTTGCCAAATGAGTTTCACGAATTGAGTGAAGATGTTGATACCTGAGCAGGCATCTTAAGTCAGGTCATAGCAGGTCAAGCCATAACAATAGGAAAACACTGGACGCTGCAGAATAATAAACGTCGGGTTCGGTTATCGCGACAGACTTCGGTTAGGTTAAGCACTGAACTTTCTACATGGCGGCTACGAGAACCAGTCTTGCTTCACCAGACTATCATCTCATTTTGCTATCTATATAGCAACATAGTATACGTTGTTAAGTAAGAGATTTTAACTTCGATCTAATACCTACTATGTACCAATATTTATTCCAAAATATAATAACTTATCATAATATTTTGCTTTCTGAGAAATTAATGTCTTGTGCATTCAAATCTTAAAAGGAAAGCTAGAATGCTGGTCATCACTGCATTTCTTCCAATCCTTTTTAAACTTGTTAAATCTACTCTGCAGGAATCTCATCACATGCCATCCGTATGGATATCTCAGTTTTAAAAATATCTGCTATGTAAATCTCAGATGTCATTTGATCCTAACGAGAGCATTCCAACAGAATACAAGTTAGGTGATTTGTAAATAGTTGAAGTTATAAACAATTTGTAGCTCATTGTGCAATTAAAGTGACAATTTTATGGAATAGTAAAATTATTGGCAACAGAAACACTTAAATGCAGTTTTAGAGACAAATGAAAGAAGATGATTAATATCAATACACAAACACACCAAGATAATTCCCATGAAATTCAGTAAATAATATAATTCATCAATTTTCTAAATCTTTTAAAACTTATAAATGTCTCTGTAGCGAATGTTACTGATGAATTATCCAGTTCATCTTGTGTTTTTGTTATGATCTTTTCCTGTATTAGCTTCTCTGTTCTGTTGTAAATTGAATTTGAATCTAAAATTTATTTTTATTTTTAATTTAGTTTAGTTGGTTAGAAGATTAGCAGCAATTTTTTATGCGTACACAAGTGCTTACTTAAAAAAGGACATAAGTTCAAAGTATTTTTCACACTACAGCCATCGAAATCCATAGGATGTTTATAGTACGGAATCGAATCTTTTAAATGACATCAAAGTTGACAAAATTATCTTTTATTGAAATTTAAAATTTTAACAAAGTAATTTTAAAAAAACAAATTGTTAATTATTCTTAGCCTTTTGGCCTCTTTGCACATATCAGGAAGACATTCTAGATTGCATTTTTCACTTGGGTTAAGATTCTAGATTAACGATGAGTTAAACTTTACAAAAGCGACATGCTTTTATAAAATTAGATACGCACATTTAGATTAAAACTTATCTGTATTTTAAAATAAACATTTTCAATTTTAATTGTGTACATCAGTGATATCTATTCAAGTATGTTTTAAGTAATAACAATAATGAATTTTATGAAAATATGAATATTATAATTCCAAATGAAAGTTATTTCTCATCTTGGCAATATCTTTTAACATTTTCCATACCATAAGAGACTGTAGTAATATTGTCAAAATTAAGTAATATGATATGCAAATACATTAAGTATTGAGTTTCTACATTAGATTAAAATAACTAGAAACACCGTTTTTTAACAATTAAACAAACGATAATTTTTTGCATTTGTGTCTTTAATGATTAAACAAAAATATTTATCCAGAAAAAAAGATTGTAGAAATCAATAATGGTTAATTATTTGCTAAATATTATGTATTTACTGAATCTCTTTATTTTACTGAAACTATTTATTTCATATTCAAATTTAAATGAAGGACGGAATGATGCACACACACACATCAACTTTAAAATTAAACTATACAAATTTTGCCATCTGGCATTATTTATTTGCATTACCTGTTATAAGTAGTTAAAATTTGTATGTGAAATGAACTTCGGTGAATTAAAATTAACTTAAATTTAATAATATTCCACATAATTTCATATGTAAAACTTCTGCAAATTTTACGCAATATTACTAGTTTCATATTATAGTAATAGGGTAAGTATTACTTTTACTATATTTTTTTTAAATATATTGAATTTAAATGTGAATGTTTTTAGTACTCAAATTACTTTTTTCCAATGACCTATAAATTTAGGTGCATAATAAGTTAATAAAAAGTTTTACTTGTTTAATTTAAAAAAATTTTTTTCCTTATCGTATAAACAAATGTCATTTGTGAAGACTTGACACTGCTGCTGCCATCTGGTGTCAGACATGAAGTATAAATTTAAAATACTAGAATGCCATCAAAACAAGTAGCTTTAGCAAGAGTTGCTTTATAAAACAGTAACGAAAATTGTTGAACTGGTTAAAAATAAGATAATTTTATTATTTTCATATGACATATTCAGTAAATATATTAGCAATATATTTTATTATACATTTAAAACATTGTTGAAGTCTAATTAATTTTACTAAATTTTTTTTTTTTTTGTAATTTTATGGAAATTGTGAAGTGTAAAATTTTTTATATGTAAAAACTTGGATAAAATTTTCTATCAATTAATTTCCTGCACTTAATTTGCATTAAAGACTCATTTAAGTGAAACAATAAATTTTAATTAACATAATTTAATTACTTTAATTAACATATATAACTATTGTTTAATTTAAAACACAATATTGAATGTCACTAGAAGAATACAAACAATCAAGAAACTAAGAATAAATTTTAAGACATACACACACTCTTATATATATATATATATATATATATATATATATATATATATATATATATATATAATGTAAAAATTAAGTAATTAGAAAATTAAATAAAAAAGAAAATTAATAAAAAAGCAA
Organism: Latrodectus hesperus; assembly: GCA_037975125.1. Taxonomy (NCBI): domain Eukaryota; kingdom Metazoa; phylum Arthropoda; class Arachnida; order Araneae; family Theridiidae; genus Latrodectus; species Latrodectus hesperus. The sequence continues at coordinate 19,776 of JAJQOW010001272.1, read as the reverse complement.
TATAAATCAATTTTTCTGAGAATTTTTAAAAGATAAAATAAAAAACATTTTAAGGAATGATTGAAATAAAAAACAAAAAAAACATGTATTTTCTTAATAAAGAACCGGTGTAAAAAGGAAGAAGTTTTCAATTCATCGGTACACTAAGAACAAACAACACATAAATAAATTTCTAACGACGTCTTTGAATAAAAGAAGAAGAAATGATAATATGAATTAAAAAGAGAAAGAAAAAAAATCAGAAACAAAAGAGATTTAAGGCATCAAATAGGTATAAGAACCAGACGCATTTTAAAAAAGGTCGGAAAATAAAATAATATTCAAGATTACCTTATTGACACTGTAAAAATTTTATTACTTAAAAAACTTAACAATTAAAAGATAAATTAAAAAGATATTTCCAAATGATTGGATAGACAATATTTTATGGGTGAAGCATCATTAAATAAACCTAGTTAAGGAAAATAAATATTTGCTTAATTCATTTCTAAAAATTATTTTATAAATTATTCAAGCAGATTTTTTCAATTCATAACTAAATTTAAGCAAACTATGCAATAATAGGTCGAAATAAAATAACATTTTTTAATTAAAATCTTATATTACGTTATTTATTAAATTTTTATAGATATTTAATTAAATGCATATTATAATTCGATTGATGAATTTTAAAATATGTTAGCTCTTTAAAATTATCTAGTTTTAAAAAAACTATTGCACAGTTAATTCTATTTATTCATATTTATAGGAAATATTTAATTTGGTAATTGATTAAATTATTCTGTTAGGAATAATTTGCTATTTAAAAAGAATTTTTCAAATTATTTATTGACTTAGTATTAATTATTTACATGAATACAAAATAATCACTTCTAATTTAGGTTTGAATGTTTGGAAAAATTTGTATAGGGATTTTTATCGGAATTAAAAATAGGGAACTTATCTTTTCAACTTATAATTAATGGAATTCCATATAGCATTACAATTTTCATGTGAAAATAATTTTGAAATTTTAATAAGCATAATTTGCTTCAGAAAAAATAACGTAATGAAAATATCTAATGAAACAGTGTACTTATATGTCGGATATTACAAAAGATTTTCATTTTGTTGGGAAATTTCATTCATTAATCAAAACATGTTAGTTTATTTAAATAGAATTACTACCATTTTTCGTCAACAGATGGCAGCAGTAAATTTGTTCCATTTAGAAAGTAGTGAAACTTTTTCACATAGAAAAATTATTTATTCCAAATTTATATTATTCCTTTCATTTTATCCTTTACAAAGTTAGTTCTTTATACTAACTTTTAGTTCTTTACCGGAACTGAACCGAAAATCGGAAAAAATCGTTATTTTGTTTAGAACGAACACTGGAGCTGAACCGAAAAATAGCAATTTTATAAACGTCAGTTTTGATGTATCTTTATTCATTTTGCTACTGTAAGCAACTTATCAATACTTCTTTAATTAACATCAACCATATAACTATTACTAAATGTACAGTGTTTGATCCATTACTGAACATTTCGGACTACGAACAAATCGGAAAGCAAACACTTTCACTAAAGATTTTTGAGTTCCGTTAACGAACACATATTTGGATAACGAACTGAAATAAATTCTAACGAAAATTTCTCGACTTTTAGAGCATAGTATGCAAGATTGCTTAATCCAACGGACCAAAAATCAGTTTTCATCTCTCTTGAATTATGTCGCTGCCGTATTAAATTTCAAAGTTCTATATTGGAAAAAACAAATTTTTCAATAAAATATTTATAGCCCAAGTAGACCATCGGCGTAGGTTTCATTAAAAACCGAAACTGATACCATTTTTAGAGTTTTGTGATTTCATTTTTTGGGGAAATGTCAGAGCAATATTCTTAGAATGGCACCAAAACAAAGCTGAAGTCCGTAGGGTTGGGAATTCTTACAGCGATAATACTATAAATCATTTCCGGAAAATCCTGAAAAAAGAGAGAAAATCACAATCAACACTCAACTTGTTCTTTAACACCATTTTAATAATCAATAAATGAAGAGGACTTATCAGTATGCAAAACTACATGTATTATTTTTAATAAACTTACTATGAAATTATACATCCTTTATTGATTTCATTTTTAGGGCCTCCAGTACGAATCAATAGATTACCCAAAAACTCTCTGGTAAATCGATGATCGGTTAACGAACAATTCGGAGAGGGACCAGAGTCTTGAAACGGACTATGTTCGTTAACCGATTATCCACTGAATATTGATTCTTGATTTTCTATTCTGATGCTCACTAATGCCTTTTTTTTTTTAGTTTCACAGAAAACTACTTGTAGAAGGCGGATTTGAACTAGTTTAATAAATTAAAAGTATAGATGAGTTTTTTAAGAAAAATATCATTCTAAGTAATATTTATCACGCGTCAGCATGAGATCATCAGCGGATGTTTGTGTGGACTGTCTGAATAGGTAAAGCAGTTGCTCATCAGGAAATACAAAAGTTACTGATTTCACAATTATAAGATCGCAAAGAAACAAAAGAACTTTCATATAAGCGTAATAATACGTGTCTAATTGGTAAGGAGAGCTAAAAAGTGTAGTCATTTTTTATTTATTATTTAGACTAGATTTATTCTTAAAAAGCAAGCACTATGGTCCGCCATTGGTAAATACCGTCAATGAAGATTAATTTAAAAATACCTTTTAATTCTCAACCAGCTCTCTATTTGGTTTTTCTCCCCAATCTCAGTTGCGCTCATTTCATTCCAATTAAGTTTTAATTATGATAAAAATAAAGATTATAACAGTAAAATCTTTATGGAAATGCAGAGATATTTTAGTTCATCTTTAGCTGTGAAAGCAATTTAGATTATTATGTGCTGCTCCTCCAAGTCTTTAACAGAAGCAATTTTAAAAAGAGTCAATTTTAAGTGATTTTTACGAAATTCAAACCCACTGCAAAATATAAAGTTGCAAAATTTAAAAAAAATTTTTGCAGATATTTTATAATCTGTAGTCTAACCGGGAAGCATTGTTAATAGAAAATAGTAGTCTGGTAACAGAAGTGTATTAAATCTTGCTTTCCATGTTAATGCAAAAGGTACACGCTGTGCAATATTTAATGAATATTGGGAACAAATTAAAAAATTTCTGGAAACAGCCAATTCATTCGTAAATGAGGTAGCAAAATCTACTGAAAGCGATGTAAATGAAGGCGATTCAAATTTCTTTAAACGGTAAAAAATTGGCAATGAAACACATAAATTCCCTGTTTCTACCAAGAGTGACACTGAATTCATTATAAATAATTTTGGCGATGAAAGAATGAACGCTTTATATGAAACATAATAGTTTAGATTTCTAGGAGAGAATAAAATTACCTATCTGAACTTGATAAAGATTGCGATGATGATATTTTGGCAGCTCCAGTATATACACTAGTTAGCCTTGAAAGGCGTAAGGCATTAACTGAAATGTTGCTGTTGTTACCTATAACATTTGGACAAACCAAGTTCATTAGGTTCAACGGTATCAATGGTTCTTTTGGAGTTCTTTTCTTGATTTTAATTTATGAATATGTTTTAATATTTTTAATAATAGATGACTGATTTCCATTTTAAAGAATGATATCTCTGTAAATGATAAAAACTTTTTTCTTATTAATTCATTATATTATTTCTTTAAGGAAAGCTGATATATATATATATATATATATATATATATATATATATATATATATATACATACAGTAAAATTAAATAAAATAACTTATGAAAAGGATATATATACATAATACCTTTGCTGAAAACTTGTTGAAAATATTTTGGCAACACTGAACTGTGAACATTAAGGATTGTTTGACATTAAAATCAAAACTGATTTAAGCAATCAAGTAGCAAATTTGGCGAAGAAAGAAAACATTTTTCAGAAATTTATGGATACTCTTGTTTGTAGAATATATAAGTGCATTCCAGCATTTATATTTAAATTATGAGAACATTTTTTCTTACATAAAATAATACTGATTATTATACAATTATTTTTTTTCCAAATGTACAAACCTTGACACATTGACAAGAAACAGGTGGAGTGCTCAGGCAGTGACAGTTTTTGACATTAAAGACCACCTGTATATTTGATGTTTTGATTTAGAAATACATTTTGATGTTACCATTATCACGGACTCATTGATACAAAGGGGAAATCCATGACATTAAATAATAACATATGTATTTATATGAGATTATTTACTAAAACTTCATAAAAATGCATTGCTCATTTCAATGTTTGAGCAGTACTTTAGATTTGTATTGAAATTATATTTTGTTAAAAGTAATAGCGTTATCTTAAATGAAGTATATTTTACTTCATATAGTCAATTAGCGAAAGAATAATTTGTATTGAAGTTAAAAACTAGAAAACTGATATGCTTCATAGATTTTTGGATATTAGAGATGAAATAAATGAAAATAAATTTATGTACATAAAATACCTATATATATAATTTAGAGAATAAAATATGCATACAATTTTACCAATTTTTAAAACATTTTATGCATTTTTTTAAATAAAATTTAAAAATATCATTGAATTTAGTTACCTATCCAAATTATATAAGAGTTTAGAAGGAAAAATGACATCTGAGTTATATTGACTTATCAAGAATTGAAGATAATCTATTAATATTGATCATTATTAAGTGTTATTATGATCACAGTACTTAATTACGACAGTGTACTTATGTGTGATAGTGTAGTACAATAAACTTAACAGTGTTAAAAGATTTTACTGTGAATCTATAAAAAAATATTATTGAATAGATTTTATTTAATATCTTTCATAAACGACTAAATCTATAAAATTTATTAAATAAATGCCTATTGTGCAATGATGTACAAATCTTAAGTAACCATATAAATTAGGAATTGCTGGTCATGATGAAATATAAAAAGGATTCTTGCAATCAAATCAATTAAGACGCAATTCATGGGTATGACTATGTCAGGGTCATGTCAAATGTCAAGGTAGAAAGGTCAAGCGTATGCAAATGTCAGGGTAGAAAGGCCATGCGTATGCAAATGTCAGGGTACAAAGGTCATGCGTATGTAAATTTCAGGGTCATGTCAAATGTCCGGGTAGGAAGGTCAAGCGTATGCAAATGTCAGGGTCATGTCAAATATCAGGGTAGAAAGGTCATGCGTATGCAATTATCAGGGTTATGCCAAATGTCACGGTAGAAAGGTCAAGCGTATGCAAATGTTAGGGTCATGTCAAATGTCAGGGAAGAAATGTCATACGTATACATATATCAGGATCATGTCAAAGAGTAGAAAGGTCTTGCGTATGCAAATGACAGGTTCATTTCAAATGTCAGGATAGAAAGGTCATGCTTATGCAAATGTCAGGGTAGAAAGATCAAGCGTATGCAAATGTCAGGAAGGAAATGTCAAAGGGAGCGGTTGCGAAATGTAAGCTCAAAACTATAATAAAAGGACGGGGAAGCTATTAAAGAGATTCTCTGCACTTGCAAGTAACTTCTTCCATAAAATGTTGCTAGAAGAAATCACCTCGATGATATCACTCGTAAAAGGATGAATTCAAGGCTGGAACAGGAGTGTAGTTCTACCAATACATAAAGAATTTCTGAATCAAGAAAAGTCTCCTTTTGTGTGATTGGAAAGTCTTCCAAACCATCGGTACAACTGTAAGAAAAATTGGCGATAGCCGCTTTAGGAAACAACAGCAGTGGGTGAAAGATATTTCATTTTACAAGTGAAAAGAACCCGAAACCAATCAACAAGAGGCATGGCTCAGCAACTTTGTACAGAAACAAGTTGAGAAATTTCGCAGTTTACTGCATCTAGACGCTTTTAAAAAGTGGTCTATTCGCTTGTCGTGTTGAACACTTTATCCCTTTGAAAGTTAGTCATCGTTCAAAGTGGTGCAAAGAGCACGAAAACTGAACATCTATTCAATGGATTTATGTCCTCTTTACAGATGACAATCATTTCAGCGCACAAGCTATTCTCAATGCCTCTTTGTTTGGAGGGCGGTAGGACATGGTTTCATCTGAGAAAAACCGCTTTTAGAGACCATTATGGTGGTCTTAGTGTTGTGTCGGGGAAGGCATTATGCTGAACATTCGGATGACTTCAGCATAATGCCTTCCCAGACACCAGACGTTTTCGACACAAGTTCTGTAACCAATGTTCACTATTGTAAGAAAGTGCTGTTGAGCTATGTATTTCTATCCTGATGTGCCATTGGAACAAATTTCGTTTTTATAGATGACAATGCATGACTAAACTGAAATCCTTCTCTTCAGTATCTATTTAAAAAGAAAGGTGTCGTTCTTATGGCTTGGACAGTGAAGTTTCTTCATTTAAATCCCGTAGAACATGTGTGAGATACTCTGGGGAGACACCTTGCGGCATGATTACATCTTATGAAGTATAACCAACAATTGAAACAGATTCCGATTGAGGAATAGGCACTCCTATCTAAAGTAATTAAAGCAAACTGATGATAAGTATGAAGAAATTGTGCGAAGTAACCAGCTCAATAAGGGGAGGGCATACCGCATACTAGGAAACGCTTGTTATTCTTAATTTTCGGTAAAAAAAAACATATGTAACAATATTATGAATTTAATCAATCTATTCTTATTTTATATCCTAATGTATACATTCTATTGATTTTTTTTTCGCAACTATTCTTTCATCATCTTTTTTGTACAAAATGCCATTTCTCATTCTGAATTCCATGTCTTTCGGATGATTTCGTGTGAAGTTATGACAGAATATGAAAATGTATGACAGAATATGAACATCCACTTTATGGTTAGTTTAAATCGAAAAGGATGATTTAAACTTTTAAAAATTTCATTAATAAAAAGAATTCTAAATTAAGGTAGGTAGGTAAGTTATGACGGACACTTTTGGGACTCTCTACTAAGATGCTTGCAGCTCACATTCAAGAAGATATCCGTATATGATTTATAGTCAATTGACTAACATTATTTAAGAAAAGTCGATTGAAGTCTTTTAATTAATCGGTGAACACACATGTTTTGATATAAGCAGATAAAATTCGGATTAACAAAATTTGTGATAGAGGACAATTCAAGGATTTTAAACGTTATAAATTTAATTTTTAATGTCATTAAAATTAAAATCTTTTAAATAGTCGCAGACATTCCCAGCAAGCATGAATTTTAATTTCTGGATTTGAAGATTATTCAAATTCCCAAGAGAATAATAATGCTCCTATTCCTAATTTTTTTTGTTATTGGTTCCTCAGATGTTGATATAAAGGACAGTCTAGGAAATAGTTTCAGATTCACCACATTAATAGCTATCTGTATGCCAGAGATTAAACCTAAATGTAGAAGAATTGGTAGGGAAAGATCTTGTTCTAGCTCTGGCCAGCCATATGTCTTTTAGTCAGGATTTCATTAATATGCTATGATTTTTGCGAATAGATGTGAAATGAGTGAACGTTTCAGCATATTTGCAGTTTTTCCATTGATTGAGTCTTTCCTTAAAAAAATTTCTTGATGTGTTGCTCCAGATCCTCAGGAGAAATGGATTGCATAGCATATTGACTCACGGTTGCTGCTTTTGCCAATGAGTCAGCGGTTTCATTGACTGCAATCTCTGAATGTCCAGGGACCCAAACTAACTGTATTGATAAGCACTTTTGAGTAGATTGAACATTTGGGATAGAGGCAGTTGAATAATAGTGACTGTTGTCCTGGAACTAACAGAAAGAGCGGAGATGCATCAAAGAATCTGTGAAAATGACATATGTTTTTGGTCCAGCATAGATTTTGCAGATTACAATAAGTAGTGCCATAGCCTCGGCCAAGAAGATAGAGTTTATAGAACTAATTTTCCCTATTACTGAAACACTGTTCGTAGAATTAAATATTACAATACCCACATTTGATCTTTCTTGGAAGCATTTGTAAGAATCAGCGTATCTTTCTGCCATGATGACTCTCAAACCCGGTAAAGTAGCTTAGAAATTATATCTTTTGGCAATGATTTAGTCTGAAAATGAAGACCCGAGGAACAGATAGAAATTTTTGTTGACATTTCTGACCAATCTGTTGAAACTTTTAATATGCATTTTTTGTTGGTTGACAACAATTCGGCTCTAATGGCTGCAGGAAGACTAAGATTAACTCAGTTGTAAATCAGCTTATCCCAAACTAAAGCAAAAAGGAATAATAATGACTTCTTTAAATTCCAAATGTAAAAGTTTGAGAAAAACATTTCAGGTCTGCAGTGAAGAGAAGTTACTCCTGCTTCTTGTAGAAGTATTGGTATTGGGGTCCACTTAAGATGACCTTAAGCAATTTCTAGGGCAGTATGATATACAGCTTCAAAGAGATTGCGATCTGTTGTGCATGAATATATGACAGCCATAATCCAGACTGGAGACAGTAAAGGATTTCACTGTTTGAAGAAGATGAGCAGTACGAGCACCCCATCTGTTACTTGCTACCCATTTTAAAGAATTCAATTTTTTTAATATAGCTGCTTTCTTTTCATGAAAATGATGATGAAAAGATAAATTGCGCAAAAATTTTATTCTCAAAATTTGAATATTTTTACTCCCGGAAATAGGATGATTGTTGATGAACATGTTGAAATTAGGTTATTGTCGTTTTGAAGAAAAGTTAATCAAAGAACATTTTTGAGGATCTATAGATAACTACCACTCCGATACCAATTTTGTAATATTCCAAGTTCAGATGTTAATTTAAGCTGAAGTTTACTCAAGTTAACAGATTCGTACATTAGAAATATATCATCTGCGTACGTGAAGTAGGGGAGAAGGATATCGTAGAGGTCTGCCGTAAGCACTGAGAACAGAAAAGATGATAGCACACTCCCCTGAGGAACTCCCCTATATGAGGTGACTAAGGAAGATAGCTTATTTCTCAATTTTACTTGAAAATAACGAGTGGTGGTGAACTATTGAGTCCACAGAGCAGGATTTCCTTTGATGTTTGCTTGAAGAGATTTATAGAAAAGGCCAAACTGAATCATAGACCTGGGAAATATCCACAGCAATAAAAATATCGGATATTCAAAGAAATATGGCTGAAATTATGTATTGATGAATGATGGATAAAAGTGAAATCAATGAGGGAAGATTTATGATGTGGACCGCTATAAGTTTGAATTTCAGTGTTGAAAAGGTATCTTCCTGAATCTATCCAAGAAAATCATTTGCTTTTGTTGATTTGGAACAGCTTCCTAATGATGTATGTCTAATATTAAAATCTATGAAGATATAAGGAGGCTGAATTCCTTGAATTATGCTATGAAGCCACTACGAAGAAAACTTTCCCGGTGGAATATAAACAGTAATAAAAGATATTGAAGTATTTACCACAGGGATCTTGACAGCTATGAGTCTCTGCCATCATATGAGATACGGATGGGTGAAAATTGCCTTGTTAAAATGAATTTATTAGCTGCTAAGAAAAGACCATTGCCTCAGTTATCTTCCTGACCTTGACAACAGATTATTTTGTTAAATAAGGATGTCTTGTCCAACTTGACGAACTTTATTAAAAAAAATTTTTATTTTCTATAGATGAACATTTTAATTTGAGAAGAAATTTTATGCTCGTAGACTCTTACCAAGGTAGTTTTTGAAAGTTCTGATTATCCCTTTTTATTGAAACGTCTGATTTGAGATACAATAAATATGAAAATGTTTCTTTTAATTAATATTGCTGAAATAATAAAAAACAGATTTGTAAATCATGTGCTCAAAAAATTCGTTGATTTTCTTAAAATTGGTTTTTTTTTTTGTTTTAAATAAGTATATAGTTTAAAAAACGTTGAAACCTAAATTTCAATTTTTATAAATGATATTAAATTTTCATAGGATGATTGAAGAAGAGAAGTTTTCAGAGAAATTTCTTCTCAAACTTTTTGTTAACATTTTAAAAAAAGAAACAAAAATAAGTGCAAATAATTTTTTCTCTATTTTCATAAATATCTTTTTTTAGTTTAAAAAATTTAATTATTGATTATTTAAAAAAAATTATATTTTTCCATTTGGAGTGGATAAATAGATAAATTTTGGATGATAAATCGTGGAGATAAATTTATAAATTTTATGTCTCCTTAATAATCTAGTTTTATAAAAGTAATTAAAAAGAAAACGTTATTTAATTGAACTATTTTTTCAGTTTTCGAAGATCAAAATATGCTTAAAACAACATTTTCCTTTAATTTTAATTCTAATAAAATATGTTTTTCAATTTTATAATTTTTTTATCCTATTAGTTTTAAATGCTAAAAAAACATTTTAATAGATTTTGAAAATTCAGAATGATAAGTTATTATCTTTTGATTTCCGAATATACATAACTAACAAAGTCTTCGGTATTTGTTAGATGAAACAGATATTTAATATTATTGGCAATGATAGTAAATATTTAAAAATAATATAATGAAATACATTGTTTTCAAATTTAAATTACAAAATAATATTCATTTCACTCAAAATATCGTAGTTAATAAATTTAATTTTAAAGGCTTTTCTGTTACAGTTTTAGACTAAAGATTTCAGTTTTAGCCTGTGAAAATTATAAAACATACAATTTAATGTCATCAAAGTCAATATGAAGATTGTGACATGAAATTAAATTCTATTATTCTTATTCATAAGGTTTCATGTCTATAAATTATATCACTATCAAGCTAAATATCACAGAAATTGGATAACGAGATGTTTGGGGCAATTCAATATTCAATTTTTTAAAATTTGTCACCTGTATTAAATTTTTCCCAAATATCACTTAATTGAAGTAAAATTTGTAAGAAAAACATCAAAAGTTATTTTTAAAAGCCAAGTCTCTTTCGCTTACTTTCACTATTAATTTTATTGATTCATTAATTTAATTACATAAAGTCACTCACTCTTACTATACATTTTATAAACTATGAGGTTCAAATTACGATTTTCTTTAAATTTATATTATTGTTTGATGTGAAATTAGAAAAAAATAATTCTTCTAATGATAAAAGTTAAGATTATTTCCTTTGTTCAAATTTATAATCTTTAATTTTGTTTTGAAAAAATCAATGTGACTTTTTACACTAGTTCTAAAAATTTTAGTTACTAGTTCAAAATCCAAATAATTATTTTACGCTGAAATTCATCCCTGCATAGAATACTTTTATTTTTTGCATCATAAGCATACAAAGGTACATTTCGTTCTTCATTCGTTAATTTAAAATTAGTTTCCTTCAAAAGTTTTCTATCTAATCTAACCAGTAGAGTTCGTATTCTAAAATTGACTATTATTTAATCTAAACTCTAAAATGTATGCTATTAATGCTTCACACACACAAAAAAACATGTTCTCAAATTTTCATAATATTATATTCCATAGTCTGAAAATTAAGTAAATTCCAACTCTTTTAATTTTTAATAATTATTAAATTCTGACATTAAAATTCAATTACTAAATTGTTTAACGCGATATTAATGATCTGATAGAAAACTTATTATATTGCATTGATAAATTTAATAAGCTTAAAAAGAAAAAATTATTAAAGTTTTGCTACTTAATAATAATATTAGTAATGTAAAAGTTTTAAAACCATAATAATAATTTTTTTGAAGCAAAAACATAAGCGTATTCAATAAATAAATCTGCTAACATATCATTTTTTTCCAAAATGAATCTTACACTAAGAACTTAGTACTAAGAACTGTATTAAGCTTTATTTTTATTTATCACACTTAACCAAGTCAAGCAGATAAACATAATTGATAGTTAATCTGGAGTAAACCATAAATATAGATATATTTGCTTCAGGAAATAATTGTTAAGACACCGTTAAAAGATTATAGCATTTCAGTAAATATCTGTTTTCGTATGTATCGTAAATAACAATCACGTGATTATGATATGCACATGCGCATGCTTTAGTTAAATATAAGTATAATGATGTGATTCACAAATGTAATATCTTGTGTTTAAGAACAATCACTAATTACGTAAATGGAAGATAAAAAATTTGTTTCCATGCATTTTTGATTTTGAAAATTTCCGATTTCCTCTAAAAACGAAAATTTCCCTTTCGTCTTCTGATTTCTTCGAAAATCATTTTTGAATACAAATGTCAGTAATCGTCTCGGTTTTTCCCTCTTCCTGTGCCACCATTCGTCGTGTGACGAGTGTCCCAACAATTAATATCACTGTCTAAATGTTCTGATGATCATTGTTTCATTTTTTTTTGTTGTTGGAATGAAAACAGAAAGTCATCCATTTGCTTTCTGTATTGAAATCCTCGCATAATTAAAGTGTTTTAAAATGCATACTTTTTGTATATTTGGAAACTTTATCAAAATAAAAATTTAATAAAACTCTTTTCCAATACTGATTTCTTTTTACTTAATAGTTCAGTATCAAGATTTGTCTTTGAGATCTTTATCGAAGTGGCAATAACTGCTTAAATATATGCAATTTTTGCTTGACCATGGAATCCTTCAATATCGCAAAAATACAACAACATAAAAGTTAAATAATACATTTGTGCTTACTAATGTATGCTTCTATTTAAGAAATCCAAACATTTTTAAAGAATTGAATGAAAAAACAATAAACATATCTTTTCTAAAATTTTATAAGACACTACTGAGAATATAACAAAACCCTAACCTATTATAACTCTTCATAACCGTTAACTTTCAAAATCCATTCAGTTTTTAATTTGAAAGCAAGCTATCTTTTCTTATATATCCATGTATTGCATTTTTTATCCATACATTGCTATCTGCTACCAACTTCAGAATATGAAAAAAGTGCCAATGGAGAGCTTTGTTCACTTAAATGGGGGGTGGGTAATAGTAAAAGTTATAATGAGGTCTAAGTCAAAAGTCAAATCTGGGAAGATATTTTCTCTCTTGATACTAAGATTTGTTCATTTCACGGCGAGTTTATTTGTAGCTATAAACACAGAATTTACAAATTTGATTATTTATTACTACAGAAATTCAAGTTTATGGAAAGTTCTTCACTGTAGATAAAATTATTAAATATATTTGGTAATTTTTTGCAGTTTACCTTCAACTTAAAACTTTAAATTTTGCTGTTGAGTTACTTTTGCATTTTTACCATAAAAATATTTTTTTTCCAATGGCGGGCACACTTGGGTGACTAATCCTAATCCACAATAAGGCCAGAAACTGCTACTCATTTATCGTTACCAAACGGGTACCTGTGAACCAAGTCACGGAGGCGAGTAGCGTTGCCCGCTGCCATACCACCACAAACCCGTTTATAGGGTGGGCCACATTCATACAACATCACAGAAGAGAGGACAGAGAAACACAGAGAGAACAGAGATGGAAAGAAACATCTATGCCCGAACCGGGATTCGAACCCGGGACCCACAGCAAAGTAGTCAGGAGCGCTAACCACTCAGCCATCGGTCGGCACCATGAAAATATATTAAAAATAAAAAGAATACATCACAGAGGAAGCTGTTAAGATATTTTTCACCCTTTTCAGTAACCTCGAAGATCTATATAGGTGAAGATGATAAAATAGGTGAAGAATTTACAATCAAGGACAGAGAAAAAGAGTGATTGATTTAATGTACAATTAATCCCCATTAGAGCTGTAAATAACGCCGCCCAACAAATGGATATGAGCCAAAGTACACATTTATTCAATGTGCGAAATTATTGAGTTTTAGAAATGGTTCTAGTGGAGGATTGGGAAATATACTGAAAACAATGAAAAGAAAACGAAAGTTATGCTTATACATTCTTATATTTTTAAAGCAAAATATACTAAATTTTAACTCTATCTGTTGATTTTGTCATTTGTAAGTTGTATTTTATTAATATTATATAATGCGATATAAAAAGAAAATAAAGATTGAGTATCTTTGAATGGTTCCCAATGTGCAGGGGGTAGAAACTTGTTTATCCACGAAAATCTTAATAATCACATTAATTTTAAGTAAAGGACCAAACGAATTTCTTTTTACGATGAAATCTCAATTCTTAAAATGTTTTAACATAACATTACTAGAAGCGGAATTACAATACAGGTTTTACGTGCTTTTTTAATGTGCATTGAAAAATTTGTTCTGTTGCCAAAAATTGCGATAACAGAAGACTATATGAAGTAAAGAATAAAATAGAGTCACGCCTATTGAACCTATCATGAGAACAATCCATAATTACAAAGGTCTATATTTTCTCTACAGTAAATACCTCATTCTAGTATTTCTTCTAGATTTATCCCTCCCTCCCCCTGCCACTCCGGCAGCTGTGTGTGTCATCCATTCCTCTTCCTCCTCCCATCCATCCATCTTGAGTTATGGTGCTCGCCGGCTTTGCTTTCCTCTCCTCGGATACTCTCTTCAATTGATATAGGTATCCAACAAGAACTGCATCATTGTATTCTACACATTTTTTTAACTGTTTTTATCAAATTCGTTCTAACTTTTCCAAATCAGTTTCGATATCCTAAATAAATACTTTTGGATCAGCTTTCTGAGAACTTCTTCGGTTTCAAAAAAATTGAATAATGGAAAAATATGTGTAAAATACAATTTATTTACTTATTCTTTATGATAAAATAAAATAAGTTTTTGACCTAATATTTATTCACTTTTGTGTGTGTGTATTAACTTCTGTACTTTAAGTGTGCATGTTAGATATAAAAAATTATTCATTTACCAATTTAAGTGTTCATTCAATTTTTTTTGTATTAACCTGATATTATATATATATATATATATATATATATATATATATATATATATATATATATATATATATATATATATATATATATATATATATATATATATATATATATATATATATATATATATATATGTATATATATATATATACATATATATATATATATATATATATATATATATATATATATATATATATATATATATATATATATATATATATATTATACATATATATATATATATATATATATATATATATATATATATATATATATATATATATATATATATATATATATATATATATATTAAAGCAATTTAAAATTTGGGATGAATTTAAATTGATAAAAATTCAACTTCCATTATTATTACACATTTTAAATAAAAAACAGGTACAAAACATTCCTAAAATTATCTCTCTCCTACATCAAAATCTATTTCTTAAGCTACATTAGTTAAAAGCATTTTAAATTTAATTCTTATGAATGAAAAAATGTTGTTTGATTCTCGATAAAAGAAAAATGGAGCTTTATATTAAATTAAATATGAATATTAAAATAATTAATGAGACTAATCACTATTGCTAGCCTATAGTTCATTTATGTTGCATGATAAAATTAGCCTTACTAAATTAAATATTGAAATAATTTTGAGAATTGATATTGTCATCCAGAATTTGTTTAATTCTACAGTATTTTAAACCAATATATTGAGAATAAACTTATTGTTTTCTGTTATATTCCGAGTCAGTAATTTAATATTCCATTCAATTTTAACATAATTAAATTTACACGCCATGATTAAATTCATAATTTTTCTACAAACGTATGCTCTATCAGTAGTATTTCTTATTTATTCTTTACACTAAAATATTTAATTTATAAATAATTTTCTATCTTTACGATATTTATTGCTTATGTTATTTCCAAGATTTGAATTTACTTAAAAACATTTACGCTTGCGCTTTTCTGCATTTTTTCCAGCTAGGTGTCAATGAAAATGTTAACGGAATTATCTTAAGTATCATGGTAATTTATTAAAATACCTCCTCCAATTCATTAGAAAAAAATAAGCTTTGCTTCGACAGAAAACGGCTAAAATTCGGATAAATGTTAATAGATAAAAAAATTAAAATCATTAGACAATTATTTTTGAGAAAGTCAATAAGAAAATTTATATTGAATGTTAAAATATATACATTACATTTAATTGCAATTTATATCTTACAAATCCGTCAGTATTTTCAAATATGATGATAAACATCAATGATACGTTCAGAAAATTCAGCTGTATTCGCGTATAATTATTATTTCAATAATAATATCCCAACTCGTTAATTATACTTTGAGTAAGTATCATTAAACATGACGTAGACAGCTATATTCTCGGTACATTAAATTTACTACATCGGGAAGAAATCCCCAAAGCCAAAATTAAATTCATTGAAAAATATGTAAACAAAAAAAATTTTTTTTAAAAATTAGGAAACAAATAGATCGTGAAACATCAGTACTCAAAATTTTTTAACTCTGATTACAATACTGGTGTTTATAGGTTTCTACAAACAGCGGTATAATGATGTGCACAGATGAATTCAACACATACATTTATAACCGCGATGAATTAAAATTTCAAAAAATCACTGTTCTCTTTCTTCCAAAAACAGAAACATATAGAAACAGAGGTAAACATTTCTTCTTCATATCCATGGCAACATAGCAGCCGTTTACTAGGCAAAAACATTTATATTCTATTTATATATGAGGGACGGCTGTCCATCTTGTCAAGGGGTCAGTGTACCCGACAGTGGATAGGGAGTCCTGAGTTCGAATCCCAGTTCGGGCATGGATGTAATTTCTCTCTCTGTCTATCCTGTCTTTGTATGAATGGGTTGTGAAGGGTTGCATACCCTATAAACGGGTGCCTATGGCGTGTGTGTACTGAGGCAATCGGACTCCACATCGAATTATGGTTCAGTTGGAAAAGTGGAGCAGCGCACCCCATAATGCCACCCTAACTGGCACAAGACAACAACATCAAATGAGGAATTTCTGCAAAATTTCTTAATTTAAACAAACTTATTTGGCATCATATAATGGATGGCATAACAGCAGTACATTTTTTAATGATTTTGAATCCTGCTATTAGCTTATGTGAGCAAAAAGTAATATTTGAGAAGCAAACAACCCATAAAACTGACAAATATTATCACCAATAAATGCGCACGTAGGCAGAAAACGAAATATTTATCTCCCGGCTGCCAATAGCTGCCCTCAACTCCAAAGAACCTCTTCTAATGAATGAACAATCCACGGGTTGTGAATTTGATAATAACACTTCTTCTGGGAATGATATATATATATATATATATACATATATATATATATGTATATATATATATATATATATATATATATATATATATATACATATATATATATATATATATATATACATATATATATATATATATATATATTATATATATATATATTTATTTATATATATATATATATATATATATATATATATATATATATATATATATATATATATATATATATATATATATATATATATATATATATATATATATATATATATATATATATATATATATATATATATATATATATATATATATATATATATATATATATATATATATATATATATATATATATATATATATATATATATATATATATATATATATATATATATATATATATATATATATATATATATATATATATATATATATATATATATATATATATATATATATATATATATATATATATATATATATATATATATATATATATACATAAGGTGATCTTTTTCAAAATGACAGTGTTTGGAGCGCCCTGTAGCGCTATCTAATAGCCAAAATGACACCAAACTTGGTATTTAGACTAATCAAGATATGGGGGAAAAATTCCGTAAAAAATATTAGTTCCAAAAGTATCCGTTAGGGTACTTTGTGGCACTGCTTTAGCTCAGAATAACGAGAATTAGCATAAGAAACGGGTTTCAAAGAAAAATGCAAATGTTGTGTAATGACAGTGCCAGCAATAGGGGCTATAAAAGCAAGTAGTAGACAGCTCCGACAAATAATCTCAGCTGAAGTAAATGAGCTCCAGTGGCCATGCCTCTCACGTTACCGGAACGTACGCTTATGTAGGTGGAGTATCAAATTTGTCTATTCTAAATGAAAACATAACGAAGACAGTGCGGAATATTCCTCGTGATATGTTACGTACGGCAGTGGAGAACGTTGTGCACACAATGCACGGTGTTATTTCTGAGAATGGTGCTCGCATTGAATGTGGTCTAACTCCTCACCGGGGAAGTTAATGTAATAAATAAACATTAATAATTTAGCTGCATGATTGTATGTATTAGTATTTTCCTTTTTTCACATTTTATACATTGTAAAGCGCCACAAAATGCCCTAGCGGTAAATTTTGGAACTAAAATTATTTTTTACGGAATCGTTTTTTTCCGTGTCTTGATTAGTCTAAATACCAAGTTTGACGCCATTTCGGCTATTAGATCACGCTACAGGATGCCCAAACACTGTCACTTTAAAAAAGATATATACTCTGTATATATATACTTGTACCCTGTATATATATATTTGTACTAATAATTAATGTAAATATATAAGGGAATTTCACGTGTTATTATTTCAAGAAACTGTATTAATAGTGCTGTGCGAGATTATACATTAACTTTTATGTATTCATTTAATTCTATTATTTAACTCACACATTGTTTATGATAAAAATGCTTTTTAATTCTAATACCGGATATTTCAGGCATTATTTTATTTCGTCAAAAGGGACTAAGGAAGCATATATAATTGAAAATTGAATGGAATATATTTTAAAAGAAGTGTCTGCGTTTGAATTCAATAGAATACTTTTTAATAATTAAAATATTTTAAGATTTTGATTTTTCAAAAACAAAGTATTATATTTTATTTTATATTTCTTATAAAGATCAGGAAGATTTTTCAATTTAGAGAATAATTACCTTTGTTACAATAACATACCAAAAATTAACAAAATGTTAGTTTAATTATTATGATGAATACTACTTTATATTTTTTAACAATTTATATTGTTTTTCTTATATAGTATTATAATTATGAAATATTTTTAGTTAAATATTTTAACTTATCTCTTATATCTGTGTACCACAAACAAATTTAAAATACTTTTTTATATTTTAATATTTCATTTTTATTCGTTTACTAACAAATATAAAATGTAAAAAAAATGAAAAGCACATAACTTTCGATGAATAAAGAACAATTATAACAAAAATATATTATTTTTATTTTAACTAAAAAATAGACAGTTTTAATATTAATAAGTTTTATACTTGTAAAAGTAACATATAAGAATTTGCATTTTTAATGGTCTAAAATAATTTTAAAATGATTTTCAAATCTACTCAAACTCTCAAAACAAACAAAATCTTCTCAAACTCTACTCAGGAAATAACAAATTTACATAAAATAATTAACACATATGCAATTTATGTAATTGCTTTTGATGACGTTTCTTAAAATATAATAACAAAGATAAAAGAAAATGTATAAATTTTTAACAACTTGTAACAAATACCTGAATAAACTTCATGAAATAAATTCTTTTTAATTTCATTTTATAAAAGTTAAAGGTTCCGAAGTGATAATTTAAAATTATTTATCAAGAAATAATCTACGATACTCAAATGAAATAATGCACTAATTGATTTCAACCCATTTTTTAATGAAGCAAGAAGAAATCCCCGAATCTCCATTATCAAGTATTATAAAATCCAAACATTACGAAATAAAACTTGATTACAGTCAGAAAAGGTTGAGATCGGACTTCATCTTATAAGAAGTATCTTATATTGAAATTATATACATCTTTCCAAAATGTATATAATTTCAAAGTTCTTTTAATCTTAATCATTTCTCTTTCATTAATAAAAGAAAAAATTCCATATTATTTTGTATCATAA